>JBBPMA010000727.1:0-16447 GCA_038090075.1 Xanthoconium purpureum | reverse complement strand
CGGAGGCAGAGAAAGCTGGCTAAGACCAACTCACCTCGGACGAGACGTTCAATGAAATCACCCTGACAAATAATACACCATTCGTACATTTGAACAAGTAAAGATGTAGTTCAAACTTACAATCCAATGAGTGCCCACAACATTCCGTATCGACAAAGGAAGAATGGAACTTTTGCAGTCAGTGAGGGCACAGTCCAAGGCTTTCTGAACAACAGCGTACCCTGGAAGGAGAGGTCAGCGAATGAAGTTTGTTTTCTGCAAAGCACGTACGAGTGGCCAGCCAACTTTGCGTTTGCCTTGAACAAGGGAGATCTCAAAGTAGAATGAGACCATGAGCTCCCACATATACAGCCCACAAAACACATGGACCACGTTATTGAAGTCGACTGTGTATACCGGTTGCATCAGAGAGGCTCAGGGCGGTGAAAGACAAAGGTACATACGGGCCTCTGTGGCCATGACATGGGGGTTTTTCCAGTTGACCATAGGAATGAAATGAAGCGTGGATACAATTCAGGAGACTTTCAGCGTTGATACAAAGAGGGGATGACGAGAAAGCCTTGTTGCGATTCTGCATTCCGAGCGCAGCCTTTATACACTTCAAAGCAACCAGGGACTCGTGTCGGTATGATCCTTTGCGATCTGCAGGCTCGATCGACCTGACGGAAGCAAATATGACTTCAAATTAGTCCACATGGTAAAAAAGTTCCGAAAGTCCCCGAACTGTCAGCCCCGCCGGCCACAGACCTTCGATCTAGTCGTTGACAGAGCTCTTAGAGACTTTACCGTCGCAACTCAAGTTGACAGTCTCGGAACGCCGTCTACGCGGTTACGCAACAGGTGAAACCTGAATTCAAGCTCAACAAAGGAAGATATTTCATAGTCAGCAAGTCAGACAAAGAGCTGAGCTTCAACTACACCAGACTAAAACCTTTCCGTCTGCTCCGGCGCTAATGAGCCAGGGCTGCTTGCTTACCCATCTGACGTGCAAGACACCGAGACTGTCGTTGATACCGTGACCGCGGAGAATCTTCAAAGGGACGATCAAGGGATCTGTCATAAGGTCATTGTAAACCCGTCCGTGGAAGATCTGGATCGTCCCATCGTCTGAGGAGGATGCGAAAAGAGGATAACTTGGGTGAAAGTGCAGAGATCGGATGGCCCGCGTGTGGTAGCTGCAGAAAAAAAACCCGAAATTAGTATTCTGTAAACATCATTACGAGGAAGATCTACCGCAATATTTTATACGGCTTGTCATTGAGTTCCAGATCGAACCAACATAGTTTCTTGTCGTAACCGCCTACGATGACGTGGTCCCCTGAAGGGTGAATGTCCATAGAAGAAATCCATTTAATTCCCGGTAACAGCGTCTTGATTAGTTTTTGCTCGGCAAGATTGTACACCCGGACATAGCGTTGAGTCTGCGCGAATAAAAGATGAGGCAAGGTGTTCACGGGCTCACTGTTTTGCTTACTGCAACGAAGAAATGCGGCTTAATTGGATGGAACAATACTAGCTGCACAGTGCCTTTGATTTTCTTGAACGGAGCTTGAGAATGTCTGCGAGACATCTGGTGAATCCAAACGCTGCCCTGACTTTCCCTGTTTGCTAACAGAGAAAAAAATCTTTAGGAACGCCACCAGACACGAAGAGTTGCACGTACAAACGGTGGCGAGGTAATCGCCTTTTCTATGCCAGGCAATTTGTTTAGTCAAACCAGATGCGGCAGGCAACGAGATCGTCAGAACCACGCCATCTTCTTGCCCTAAAGAGGATGACCACTTAACGGGCGACTCTGTAGATGGTGGAAGAGTAGCAGGTGCAAGGGTAGATTGAGTGGGTTGCAATATCATGCTAGGTAAATCGGGCGGAATGACAAAATGCAGCTTATCTTCCCTGAAAAATGAATGTTTACCTGTTAATTCTGATCGGGTTGGAATGACAACGTACGTTCCAACGACGAAATAGTTGGCGTCTGTCCGTGGACACCATTCTACTGCTCCAATACTGCTATCAAAGTTCCACTTCCTGACCTCGCGCCCGACGGTTACCTCCCATAAGTTTACATTCCCATTGTCGTCGCCGCTGACCACCCAAGCACCATCGGCACTCGTAGAAACGCATCGAACTCTGGCGTTCATATGCGTGAACCTGAGGGAGTAATAGTTGGGGAAAGGTCGCAAGCTGTTTGGACTGGGGAGTTTCGGAATAAGGCTGTCGGGATCGATGTTAAGCCGATGCCGCTGTATTCGCGGCGCGAGGTATAAATCGAGCTGACGATTAAAACGTTGTTTGATAAACTGGTCGTAAGCTGGTACCAGGCGCAGTGACGAGTATTTTTGAGGAAGGTAGTCACGCTCGCGGTCTTCGGGATCGATGTTCTCCCATTCCTTTCGTTCTGTCTCTGTAGGGAGATACTCTTCGGGAGGGTTATAAGATTCAGCATGTGTAGGGAGAGCGGGCTTAGGAGCGGGAAGAGGGGGTGCCTGATTAGATGGTGGCTCGTTCCAGATGGCATAGAACTGAGGCTTGTCGCCAGTAGCCTTGAGTTTGGAGCCCACGATGCGGCCTTGCCGAATGGCACGGACTATTTTCATGATCTGCTGGGTGATGAATTGTGGATGTCGTCCATAAGACAATTTAAACACCTTTTGTTTCTCCCATTTGCTGGGAAGCCAGCGACGCTTGGGCTCAGGTGCAGCGGAAAGAGGCATAACTTCCTCTTTCCCTTTACCAGTGAACCACTCTACTGTGGGTTCGTACGGATCATAGTCGCCATCGGGATTTTCGCCTGCTTGTAATCTGCGGATAATATCTAACTCTTCGGGAGAGAGTGGCTTGTTCATTTGGGTATTTTTATCCCAAGCAGATGTCCTATTCAAACATGAGCGGGATGCACGCCAGAAAAATAGGGGGCGACAAACCAGGATGTTGGGTCTTCGACAGTCTCTAGGAATTTGTCCAACTCGTCTCCTTTGGCCGGACGGAGCACACGCTTTCCATTGATGTCGTAGCCAATGTGGGGGAGGTCGTCATACCAGTGAGACGGAACGTTTCCGATACGGTTTGGGTCCTAAGCACACGGTACACATGAATGGATGAAGAGTCATTGGGAGAAACACATACATCCTCGGTGGACGAATCTGAATCGTACTCCGGTTCAATCTCTGGGTATACATATTTCGGGTGACCGGTGATTTCAGAGATGACATTTTTCGACTTAGGGAATATGTGCAGGTCCGAGCTTGAGTCTGATTCTGAGCCTGAGGGTGAGCTCTCTTCGTCATCCTCACCTTCGTCCTCTTCTTCCTCCTCGTCACTTTCATCGTGGGATTCCCTATCGCTCTCCACGACAATCTCTGGAAAGTCGTCGACCTCCTCGTCCGATTCTTCATTCTCTTCCTTCTCTCCCTCGTGCTTTTCCTCGTCACTTAGCATCTCTAATCTGACGGCCTCGGAAAACGCGCTCTTGTGGTCTTCATCCTGTTCGGATTCTTTCCTTTTCTTCTGGACTGCCCGTGCCATATCTAGTAGGCACCGGAGGTTGCGGGAGATCTCAATTGACTTGCAAATGGACGAACTTACGAAAAAAGCGGGTTTACTTATGTAATCACCCCTGAAGATATGACTGCCATCCTTGAGCTCTATACGCTCCGGCTATACGATTGGATGGTATTACACTGGAACACGTTTCTTGGACTAGATCACCCCCATACTAATATGTAACTATTATGTACCGCACCAAATCCAAAATCGCGGGGCGACTATGTAATCACGTGATCGTCTCATTGAAGGAGAACAGTTTCAATTCGACTTTGTCGCGTTCATACCAATCACGATGGTGAACTACGGAGGAGGTACGTCGAGCGACAGGATAAACACCATGCAAGATACTCATGATATTACGCAGACGAAGTCTCTGCGCTCGTGGTCGACTTGGGCTCGTCCTCTATCCGAGCTGGCTATGCGGGAGACGATACTCCAAAGGCGATCGTATCCTCTTTTTACGGGTACAGACCCACCACGGGCGATAGCGACGTTCAGATGGGTGATACGACAGGAGATGCAAACCCAGAAGCCCCGAAACCAAGGAGCGATGCAAAACTTTATCTCGGCCAACATGGTCCCTCGATATGGAGAGCCGGTATGGAGATTGGCCACCCGTTCCGGGACGGACTCAGTCAGTCACCTCGCGCGTGAACTAAACCTGGAAGCTAAAATTTTGATCCCTCAGTATCCGACTTCAACCCAATCCCCGCCTTGATATCGCACGCCCTCGTCGACGTGATGCGCACTAATCCATCCGAACACCCCATTCTTGTCACCGAGCCCGCGTGGAACACGCCTGCTAACCGGGAACGAATGGCAGAGATCATGTTTGAAGAATTCCAAGTACCCGCGTTTTATATCGCTAACACGGGTGTACTGAACGCGTAAGACATCGGCGGTTCCAGCCCTGTCTTCATACTGAAGTCACCCGTCAGATTCGCTGCAGGAAAAGGATCCGCTTTGGTCGTGGACGTTGGCCATTCTATGGCAAGCATCACCCCTGTCGTTGATGGTTTTGTTCTCAGAAAAGGTAAGAATTTGTCAATAGTGGGAATCTCTGGTGTTCACTGGTTTAGGTCTTGTTTATTCTGCACTTCCAAAACTTGTGCATGCGCATGCAAAGCACATTCTCGCCAGTCCAACACCGGTTCGAAGAGGCATCGAGCTCCACCCACATCAACTGATTGCCACAAAAATTGTGCGAGAATCCACTTTATCTTGTCTTCCAGGCACTGAGGAGTGTCCGTAGCCCGTGGAGCCGGGCGCTTCTGCACAGTTTACGCTACGAGAGGACAGGCTTGCTGGGACCACAGATAGCTGGAAGTCATGGTATGAAAGCCGTGAGGTCGACGAATGGATTCAAAGCGTAGCTGGGGTCCTTGACCAAGGATGGAATGAACAGTAAGCCGGACTTGATTCCCTTTATCATATCTTTCAACTAGCTGTCTTCAGAGCCGCCGCTTCTCGACCGCCGCGTCAATATGAATTTCCAACTGGGTACAACACATACTTTGGCGCGGAACGCTTTCAAGTAGGAGAACAATTTTTCTATCACTCCCCACAGCTTGTGGTATGCCTTGATCAAGTTCGATTTCAAATGTGATGCTGAATTCGGGACACAGGCTCAAAATCCAAACCTCCCAAAAAATATTCCAGCATTGCTCTCGGAGTCTCTGCGTGCATGCGACCCGGACTTACGTCAAGTGCTCATGGGAAACGTTGTCCTCACTGGCGGAGGGAGTTTGTTCACCGGTTTTGCAGACCGACTTGAAACCGAGCTCTCTCGTAACTTTCCTCACGTTCGTGTGACCCGCCATGCGAGATGCGAATCTGACTGAGTTTAATACGTACAGGTAAAGATACACGCGCCTGGGAACCCCATCGAGAGGCGATACGGCGGATGGTTGGGAGGCAGCATTCTGGCAAGCTTGGGGACTTTCCACCAGTTGTGGATAAGCAGAGAAGAATGGCAGGTTTGTTCGTTCCCCGTCAAACGGCGGCGTGCCTCTCACAAGTTTCTAGGAGCATGGCAAAGCGATCGTCGGCCAACGGTGTAAATAGCGTGGCAACGGCCTCAAATGAAACTGGCGTTACATGTTCCAAACCTGCTCCCCACGCGACCAGAAATGGAGAAAGGTTTGTAAAATGACGTGTGTACTAATGAGGTGCCACTGCGCTTATGCGTTGACGTGAGCGCCAATTACTTGAAACCTTGCGTGGAACAATGCGATTGGACAAATGAATACACAGGTGAATTGGTGGTAAACACAACTAGGACAACCTCCAAGCCAACTCCCGCTTGGGGAGCCTCGCTGAAATATAATAACAAAACATAGAAAGCCACTGATGCAATTGTATGGGGAAAGTGACAGCAACGTAATGGCAAGCACTACTTAAAACAACACTTTGGCTGAACTGGGAACATAAACAATTAGACAGGCCATATTTGCAAAGGAGGGGAAGTTATGTAAATGAGGTGCTAGCACCATGAGTCCATAACACCAATCGGCACCCGATAAGGTGAGAATATTGCAACAGTACCGAGCACGGACGTCGGATCAACGAAAAAGGAGTGGAGAGTTGACTCAAGAGGAACACTGATCGGTCATTGGGGATGCAGAACTAGTATTCCATTTAGAACACTTCGATCGACTCTCGGCGCTCGCGTGCGTCCATGAGGACACCCAATCCGCCTATGGCCTTGCGCCTAATCCTCGTGGCAAAGTTCTTCGGTCCGAGCTCATCAGCACCGGATGGCGGGCCCCGAGGCTGTCTGACGGGATGGCTGACGATCCTTTGAGGAAGAGACATGGCAGGTGCCTGGACGACATATGGTACAGGACGACCCATTCCGAGGCCATCATACAGTTTCTTCGTCGCCTCCTCTCGCGGAGAGAGAGGACTAGCCTCGAGTGAGGTCAAAGACTGCGGCGTGGCAGGGTTTGACTGAGACGTCGAGCTCGAAGACGACATAGCATCTTCATGTTCGCTGCCTGAATCAACAGCAACAATAGGAACATTGTATGCAGCCATGGAGGCGAAGCTGAGCGGGCGAGGGCGGAGCTTGCTGGCTGGTGCCAGAGAGGCCACACGCTCTTCAGGAGGCGGCGTGATTTTGACACTGGGAGATGCGGTGGAAGCAGCACGCAGGTTGTTGAGGGCGGAATGAGTGGTATTTCCTCGCCTCCAGGAGGTGGCAGTATCGGATCTGGAGGGTGTGTTTTCCTTGGAGGCCTGGTGGGGTGGTGAGCCACCGCGGGCCAGGCCACCACCGAGTATGGTAGTCTGCTTTGGGGGCGACGAAGTCTGAGGGCCAGCTTCTGGAAGCGAAGGGAAAGCGATGGTGCTGGGCGGCAAACGGGCACCAAATCGGCCACCGAGTGTGGCGGTCATGAGAACAGGATCATCCTGCTGCGGGATGGCAGCGACGCCCAGCTGAGCCTTGAGAAGCTCTGCTTGGTTAGGCCGGCGGGCAGGTGGGGAATTTGAACGAAAGTCGAACGTGGTATTCGTGGGACCAGCAGAAGCAGGTGCGAATCCGATGGGAGAGCGTCTAGCCTGCTGACGGAGAGCCTCTGCGAGGACGGCGGCTTGTACCTGCTGGTTGCGCTGAGCCTGGGCATTCTGGTGGATGGTCAATACATGGGTGAGTGGATACTAGGGTGGACGGACCTGAAGACGCAGAATTTCGAGCTGCATCAGTTGCAACTGCTGATATGCGTTCAGCTGGGCATCAGCGGGAAGAGTCTGCTGGTGGAAATGAGCGGGGCTGAATGGGACACTGTTGGGGTTCAAGGGCCTGTGTGTAGCGCCCTGCTGGTGTTGTACGAAAGGGGTGCTTGTTGGATCGATGGATGTAGTGAAGGGCTGGGATGCGTGAGCAGAAAGGTTGTTGATGTACAAGTTGTTTGAGACGAGGTTGGAGAACTGATCCATGGGGTCCTCATCTGTGAAGATGGGGCTGTTGATAGCGGAGGAAGTGAAGCGTGGCAGATTGAATGAAGATACAGGTGCAGGAGAGAGAGGAGCGCTCATAGAGGAAGAGCGCACGCCGCCTGTGCGGAGACCGTTGAGGAGAGAGGCGCGATTGGTGGTGGCCATGATATTAAACGACTGGTACAAGTAAGGGAAGAAGAGAGGTATCGGGGAGAGTCCAAAGAAATAGTAGTAGGAAGACAAAAGAAAAGAAAGAAGAAAGGAAAAGGAAGAAGGGTGGGGAATGGGTGAGGGATGGGGAGAAGATGGGTGGAGGAGATCAACGAATGGCTGGCTGTAAAGAACAAAAAGAGACGACCCGGACCCGAGCCACCTCCACAGCCCCTACAGATACTTTTTGGCACTCGTCCGCACCCGTCCGTCAAACACACCGCCCCGGATCGTCGTGTGCGCAGTCTGGAACGGGTTCAGCATCGCCTGCAGCGAGTCAGCGCACGGCGGCGGCGGCGACGACGACGACGACCCCACCTTGACGTACAACTCCCACACCTCGTGGAAGAACCCCCGGATCCCCTCGTCGTTCTTGCTCTCGTGCAGCAGCACAAACTTGGTGTCTGCGTAAACCAGCCATCAGCACAGCCCACCCGCCGCCGTCCGTCCCCCGACTCACTCCCAGGCGTGATGAACGCCGACACCGTCCACTCGTTGAACTTGTCCACCGATCTCAGATACCTGTCATAGCGCTTAGTCCACCGTGTCTAAGCATCACTCTTCGTCTTACATCGCGCTCTCTTTCCGCATCACATCCTCAACCATGTCCAGGCTCGCATTCGCGATCATCTGGATCACATGGCGGTCTTGTCCCCCGCCCATCCGTGCCCCGCCCCCTTGCACATGGTGTGATTGTGTTGCGCTCGATGCACCCGACAATGCCGTCAGCGTGCCCGCAAATGCGGATGTAGACCAGCTTGGTAGATTCGACGACAGCGGATAGCTCGTCGTCTGTACAGGCTTGTTAGAGTAGTGCGTCAGACTGTAGATGGGCGTGTCCGATGGCGACAAGATAAACAGATGGTGCGACATGGTCAAGCTCACTGCTTTGTTGTCGGTTGTATGTCAATCTAGTACTTGAATGAGCATGATCTCCTCCACTCTCCTGCGCTGTCGTGGCCTTCCTTTCTTTGTCTCTCGGTCCTCCTCCGTCCCTCGCCATCCTTTGTGGCACTCCCTTCACTTTACCCCCACCCGCCTTGCCAATGCAACCCATCGTGACCTCAATCGTTTTCGCGGTTCCGGTTCCTCATGGCGTCGTCCACCTCGTCCCGACTGGCTCGACTCACTAGACAGCAAGCTCATCTTCTATGCCATCATCGCCGTCAACGCCGGTGTATACCTCACTTGGGAGCTTGCAATGCAGACATATGTCCGTCGGTCACGTTCTCTCCGTGCCAGACTGACCAATCGCAACACAGCGCACGACCAGCGACGGTACCCTCTTGAGGTTCATGCTCGACAACTTTCGCGTCGACATGCGCAACGTCTCCTCGGGTCGCATGTACGTGAACCTACTTTTGCCATGCTTTCCTTCCACCAACGCTCTCTTGGTCAGATGGACTCTGCTCACCTCCTGCTTCTCTCATATGGAGGCCTCGCATGCCCTGTTCAACGGTCTGACCTTTTATTTCATGGCCCCCTCCGTCATGCAACTCCTTGGTAACAGGCACTTCCTGGCGCTGTACTTCTTGGGTGTGTTCTTCCAACTTCGTCGTGCCCATTCTTCCTTACCACGGGTCATCATCAGGTGGGATATCCGCCAGCCTTGCCAGCCTCGGGTGGAACCGCTTTTATAGACGCGAAAACGTGTCTTCACTCGGTGCCAGTGGTGGGATATATTCTTGTTTCATTGATCCTAATCTGACACGTCTCCAGGCGCAATTATGGCAACCATTGCCTTGTACTCGTGTGCTTTTCCGCGCAACACTTTCCTCATCTTCTTTGTCATTCCTTGTCCGGCTTGGGTATTCCTCCCCGGCGTCCTCATCTACGATGGATGGCGCAGCTTTTCAGACCAGGTACGTTTCCCGTCAAACGGGCGACATGGTTGCGGGCCACTCATTTTGGATCAATAACCAGCGCACGAGGACTGACACGCCAGGACATGTTGGCGGACTCCTTTCTGGCATCGGCTATTTCTTATGGAGAGTGGCTCTTCGCAGATAATCGATAATCACGGCTCAAAAACAGGTAAAAAGGAAATACTATAGACGTGCATGTGAGCGCTAGATCAAAAGGACGGTGAGGTATACTATGAAGTGACAATTGCGAATGGAAATGTATATCGACAGAACGAACGTGGTATGCAACAATTGGGAAAGCTAGACAAATGGGTTATAAACATGAAATGGGTGGTTGCGAGGACAAAAGGAAATGCTACACAGGCAAAGCACTATCCACTGCTTTGCCTTGCTTTCAGCGGCGTGTTCATGA
Organism: Xanthoconium purpureum; assembly: GCA_038090075.1. Classification (NCBI taxonomy): domain Eukaryota; kingdom Fungi; phylum Basidiomycota; class Agaricomycetes; order Boletales; family Boletaceae; genus Xanthoconium; species Xanthoconium purpureum. The sequence goes on along the minus strand of JBBPMA010000727.1, from coordinate 6,475 downwards.
TCTTGTCGAGCCTCCCCATCTGCGACTCGAGCTTTGTCATGCCAACGGCATCCGTAGAACCGGATGAAAAGTCGAGTTCGCGAGCACCGTGTTTTTCGAAATAGTATGTGAGCAGATTTTTCTTGTTATCGTCCAGTCCATCTAGAAGCGCGAAGAGATGGGCTTCGTCGCATAACACCAGCTGCGAGGCGATGATCGCAGCATATGCAGCCTCCCGAATGACGAGCGTTGTGGTATCGTTGAGTGCCTAGACGACAATCATTGCGATTAAAATTACATTCGACCATACGTGTAAAAGGCGACATACCGCAATCAGTGTCTGCTTCAGGCGAGGTAGCTCCTCTTCTAGCACTTCGGTAGGAAGCCTCAGAATGAACTTGCCCAGTGCGATCAAGCCGAAGGCATGTGATCCTGCCTTGACGCCTGCATCCAATGTAGGTTCAGCGAGAAAACTGCGCAGGCTGCTATGCATCGTTGTTAAGCCATACACTGGCTCAATGCGTGCGCATAGCGCGTCCCGAATGGTCTTGGTTGCTTCCAGGACCTAGTACCATATCAGGGATAGAAAAGGAGATTGGTGAGAAAAAAACTCACATCAATTGCATTGCAATACCGCACTCTGAACAGCGCGGAGAAAAGTTCCCCTTCCCTCCCTTCGAGGAAGGCCGCTTGGTTTCCAAGGATCTCCCATACGACAATCAAGGCATATTCCAGTTGTTCGGCATCCTACCAAAACCATGGCATCGAAAAACGCGCGATTGCTGGAGGTGAACTGGGACGCACTCTGGTTGGGTCGAGGAATTTCAGCAACCCATCAAACAACCGGTCAAAACTTCTTTCTTTCGTCCACATGTCCGGAACAATGGGCGGGAGTGTACGCATGACTGGGATAGTCGCTGACGGGCTTGAGGGGAGCCCAAGGCGAGGGCACAACGGGGAGGCAGTATCAGCGGGAATAGGATTACTTGAACAAAGCAACGCTAATTTCTGCAGGACGCGGACGTCGGCATCGCCTTCTTCTAGCACCATCACAAATTCATGCAGTTCTTCTACTCGATCGGCGGGTTCCACGCTCTTCAGTGGTGTTCCACGCTCAATTGCTGTGGAAAGGGGTCAGAACGTCGAGGAAAGGGCGAACGGATTGGTAGTCACTAGAAGCTCGCTTCGACCACCACCCGTTTTGATGGCTTTGATCCTGCAAGGGTTTAATCAATGGTTCAGAGGGTTTCCTGCCATTCATTGGGCTGTTCTTGAACAATGCTGCTTGCCGAAAGATTGTGGCATTGCGACTGTTCGGCGTTACCGGTGGCGCCAGACTTTTCTTGATCTTTGGAACAGCTGGCATCTTGGGTGGCTTTGGAGTGACGAGGTTGCTGCTCCCCAGGAGAAGCGAAGTGGGAATCGCAGAATGTACATTATCTTCTGCCTCAGGATCCGTTAATTCCAAAAGACGCTCAGCAGCACTTTGCGCCTGCTCGGCGCGCGCGCGGAGCGCATCCTCGACAGGTGTCAGATCAGAAGGCTTCCCGGGGGAATCGGAAAGTGCATTTGACGCGGTATTGGGTGTTGAAAGGCCAGACGATGGCGAAAACGAGGGGGCCTGGGAAGTGTAACTTGGAGCGGGAGGATACAACTTGTATGGTGTGGAGAAAGACATAACATTCGTGGAATCGTCCATGTCGGAGTCACTGTCATCTGGAATCGGGATAGTAGTGGCCAAGAGCAAGGAATCTTGATCATCCAGGTCGGGCATCACGATGGACTGTCTAACAGAAATGGCCGCGTAAAAAGGAGGTGCATGACGAACATGGGAAGGATCGCTAATTGACGTTGCAAGGGTTCTTTGTGGGGACCTGGAGGTTGCTGAGGATCGGACTGGAGATTGTGGAGGGGGGACAAAAGGCGAAGAAGTTCGTCGTCTCATAGCATCTACAGCGGTGGCAGAGACTGAATCTGACGGCGTGCGAGTGTGTGAAGCAGATATCACTGAAGTGCTGACAGACCGCGGCATGGTTATGTTATTAGAAAGAATCCGGGACCTAGGTGGTGTAGGAGGGGACAAAGATGAGCGAGGGGAGAACGACGACCGGGACACGGGTGTCGGAGAACTTCGTTCATTGGCATACTTTCCAGACGGACTGCTAGGAGAACTGGTACCTCTTGATGGTGGAGAAGCTGTTCCTGCGGTGCGCGACGTCGACGTGGCTTGATGTCTAAGAGTTGGAGGTGCGTTTGCTATCGCTTTCGCCTTTGCACGACTAGCTGCGACGGCCGCCGCAACGCTACTTTTTTTCACGCTCGGTGTGGTTGGTGGAAGATTGGCTATAGCATTTGGATCCGGGCACACCTTTTCCAACTGCTTTCGTGCGGTTGCATCCAACGCCTCGATTATCGCAGTTGCTTTGTCGTGCCATACACTATCGAAAACCCAGAACATCCCACGTGCGCTCTCTCGAACAGCAGGATTAGGGTCCCCAAGTGCCTTCTTTACGGACTTCTCCAGCAGTTCCGATCCGCCAGCGGATTCGATGTATGACTTTGAGCGATGGCCGTGCACTTCTATATATGTCTTGATATGACCGACCGCATATGTGCGAGACTGCACAGTTTTCTCTTGTAATGTGTTCCACAAAAGGGGTAATAGGGTGCGAGGATGAGCGGAGGCATGATGAATAACGGACGAAAGCGCTTGTTGCGATTGCTGTGCTGCGATCTTCTTTGTGAATCCTGCCATACGGAGTAGATTTGTGAAGATGGTTTCGCAAAACGGATCGATGCCAGTGCCAAGGGCAGTAGCCAGCTCTATATACATGGAGCAGGTATTGGCAGAAACCGTCGTTCTCAGACTTGCAAGCTGAGGAAGAGGTTGTTAGGAAGGTGGCAACCTCGCAAGCAAGAACTCACGGTTTTCAACGAGGCTTGGATAAATCCGTCCTTGAGACACTGGAAAAAAGCGTCCGGGTATCTTGTATGGATGTCTCCTCTGAGCATTCCTCGGACACGCTGTACGCCTCTTTCTCGTGCAGCCCAGTTATGTTCGGTCTCCTTTCCCTGATCATTGATGCACTCAAAAGGGACAATTCAAGAACTACCAGTACACATACCTCAAACGCTTTCATCATGGCTGCGAACTCATTTTCTAGGTCCCGAGCTGACGCAATCTAAGTCCCAGTCAATAGGAAGCGACGGATTATGGTATATGCGACTCACGAACGCAGGTTCAACGGTGCTAGCGGTCTCGCTTGGAGGCTGTAGTGAAGGAGGGGAGACGACCATTGCTGCCCTGCTAGGTGGTCCGGGCTGTTCTTTGACATTTCCGTGACTGATTGCACGGACTATCGGTGTAGCGGTCGGTGGTCCAGTTGAGGGAGCCCCAACTGCGGGACGTCGATTCTGTAACATCAGACTAGGAGGGATGTACTCCTTCGCTCCGGGGTCTCCGTTTTCTGACCCTTCACTTAAAGGAGTGCTTGCTCCTGTGCTCCGATTGCTACCCATGAGCTTGCTTAGGACGTTGTCGACGATTGCCTTCCTGACGCCCTTCTTTTTCAACTCCTTCTTTAGATCAGCACGAGCAGCATCGGTGACACCGGGGCCCGTGAAAAGTTCGATGATGGAAGGGGTCGCGCATGCGCGGACGTTGCCATCGGTGTCTTCCAATGCATCCACCAGAAGCGAAAGGTATGGGCGGATAGGGAAAGTATGATGAGCCCTGCGAATGTTTACCAGCACCAAAATTGACTGGCCAGAAACATTAGCCAGCTCTTGTGGATGCATGGGCGGGATCTCACCTGTTCTCGAACCCTCCAAACTTTGCTGGAGAGCCCATTTTCTCTCAAAAAGCGTTCAAATATTGCGATGGGTGGCTCGGGGCCTTTACCACCACCAAGTTTGGATGTTGATGGGGAGGAACGGAACGCAAATCCACCAATGGTGACGAGGGTTTCGCGTGCTTTCTCGCGAGCTTTCTCGCGCGTATCCCCGAGTCTTTCGAAGACACCCGGGGATGGAAGAAAAGAACTTATGACGTGTCGGAGGACAGTGATATCATAACTAAACCCGCCTGTTGAAGAGGTGGAAGAAGAAGAAGAAAACGGACGCGTGCTGGCGTTGGGAGTGCCATTGGGCCGATGTATAATAAGGGGAAGAAGCGGAGGGATGGCCGAAAGAGTCGCGGTCGTAAGGTGTTGGTTTGCAATACGAAGACAAGCTTTGAGAACGGCGATGACGGGTTCCGAATCCGCGATCTGCAGCAACGAGCCATGAGGCAGCTCAGCGAAGGAAGAGGCATATTCAAAGTGTCGTGCACCTCTACGCCAGTTTCGAATTCAGCTTGGAGTTTTGTGACAGCATCGAATTTGAGTTCAACATCTGAGGCAGGCGTGAACGACTTGTTCGGAACCAAACATGAGAAAAGCGGACCGCTGTTTTTGCATTGGTTTATGAGTTTGTCGAGCCGGTCGTTGCTCATGATAGTCTAAAGAAGAGAGAATGAATAGGTTATGGAGTGGGAGAAGGGACTTGAACGAGCCTGAGCTCAGTAAAAGACTTTGGCTGGATTATCATGTGGCGGAGAACAAGGAGCTTCTCAGTACAAACAATTTACACGGTTACACGTTCAAAAGTATCTACGCTCCTCAATATTCACGACTTTCTGTCAGAGTGTCCGAGCGACTTGCCAGGTTGGATGTGGTCGCGGATGCGTTGCTTCTATGCAAGAGTGAATACGAGACCATGGGCGGCATCGTCCTACTCACCAGTGCTTTGAGTTCTGGGAAGCCACCATTGACTTTACGATCCCACATCAAAATGGGAGAACCATCTCCAACCTCGAGCCAGACACGGAATCGACCAGTGGCATCATCAGAATTCAACGGTACGACTGAGACCGCCGCGAGGGCTGGAGGCGGAAATGTCAAAAGTAATTCCGTCGACGTCCATGTAGCTCGATGCAGCCTGTCAACGGACTTTAAGATTGTGTGCTTATCATGTCAGCAGGCGGTCATACCAGCGACACTATGGGGACGTCAAATATGCAAACTTGGAAGTGGACGCCGCGTACCCTATCGCAAAATTCGATAACGATGCGAGGGTGTGGGAGAGGGCTCGGTGGGACAAAGTGGATTGGATCAAGCACCTCCTGGCTGGGCTCCTGTGTGGTTGAAATGGTCTCCGCCATCGTCACTGTCGGCGACTCAGTGTCCACACAGCCCGAGATCGTCAGCTCTGACCACGTGACGCTATCTCAAGTGTGGACGCGTTGTTTGGCCAACAACGCGTCTGTCTCAGTGTTTACCCTCACGACATGGATGTGCCCATCTCTGCAGAAAACCAGCATCGAGCTAGCGAACCAGTGATATGGACTGTCCATGGTATGTCCCCCCTTCCCAAATCACGGAATACACAATACATTCATTCGCTGGTTTTCGTCTCAATCTGCAGTTGAGGTTCGCCTTGCCTCAAAGGCACGAAGAAGGGCGGATATCGTACAAGACCTCGTACGCGACTTTATCACTAGCTCTTTCGAGCGTCTCATTCTCCCATCAATCCTGAGTGGCTGGGACACTGACTCAACCCTGGCATCCACTGTTGAACGCATCGCAGTCTCAGAATCATCCTGTCCGTCAACCTCTCTCTTCCTGAACGAAATCTCGCTTCAGATACACACTTATCAACCATCTGAGAATGATACCATAGAAGAGTATGCGAATGGCGCAGGTGATGGCGGTGGGGACGTACTCGCAGCAAGTGTCTGCGAATTACCTTGCAGATCCTGGGAAGGGTTATGGGAGGGCCTGATATACGCAGATAACATAAAACTGAAGCTTCTCGACTACATATATGCTACCCTCATCCTCAGCGATGCTAACGTCGACTGTACGTATGTGACTTTCATCGGAGGCTTGTCGCTGACCACATCCAGTCAACCTCGTTTCGTGGAACAGAGTCATACTTCTTCACGGACCGCCTGGCACGGGAAAAACTTCTCTTTGTAGAGCACTAGCTCAGAAGCTTTCGATACGACTTTCGCATCGGTGTGTCCCTTTTCACTTCTCGTTGTATGCTTGTTAAGCTCTCATATGACAGCTACTCACAAGCACGTCTCTTGGAGATCAACTCTCACTCACTCTTCTCTCGATGGTTCTCGGAGTCAGGAAAACTTGTCCAACGACTATTTAATAGCATCATGGAAATGATCGAAGACGAAGATTGTTTCGTCGTCGTTCTCATTGGTTCGTTACTTTAGTAACTGCGTGTATGCGGGAACTTACATTGGCATTGCCCACTAGATGAAGTCGAGTCCCTAACAGCTGCCAGAGCGGGAGCCATGGCAGGCACTGAACCATCAGATGGTCTACGAGTCAGTGGAACACCTGGTCCAAGATCCTAATCTGAATTTAGCTCAGGTAGTCAACGCACTCCTCACCCAACTCGACAAACTAAAACACAGAAAAAATGTCTTGGTGATGTCAAC
>JBBPMA010000726.1:0-18076 GCA_038090075.1 Xanthoconium purpureum | reverse complement strand
CCTGAGCCGACAGAGAAACATTCTCGTTCTGCAACCTCTCACGGGACCAACTCGACCAACGTCGGCTCGCACACCCCAGGACTTCACAGCACCCACTTGAGCAACCCTCATTCGCGTTCCACGTCATACAAAGCCTCCAAGACCCCCTCCCTTCCCCATCATTCAAATTTCCCTGTCCGCGGCTCTGACCGCCCTAAACACACCAACAAGCCTTCGCATGCTTGGTCTTCTTACAAGGCGCACGTCCTTAACCCGACAGATATTCTCTCGATCCATTCCATGTTGCGCAGGGCCACTCTGACGAAGTTCGGTCCCAATCACTTTTCCACCCCCAACTCCGACCACCCTGAGCCTACTACCAGAGCTGCACTGCATTGAGGTACCTAGAATTCGTACACGTGAGCATTATATCGACACATCTGACGTTTTATCGCTGATCTGTTTCTCCGTGATGTCGGTGTTGTTGTAGCGGCTGTGATGCTCGCATAGAAATATGTACATAGACCCGCACTCTTTCGCAAGGTAGTACTTGTAGAATTTACTCGGTTCTTGGCCAAAGCTTCAGGTGGAAATCCACCTCTTCCACTACATTGTCATTCTCGGCGGCCTTGTGACCCTAATCCATACAAATTCACAGATGGCATTTGACGTACCTGGAGATTTAAAATATGAATGTTTGAACGACCGGACTCATCCTGCTGTCCGCGTCAGCGGAGGACAACGGCTTTCCGAAACATAAGGGGTAACAGTCTACGTACTGGTGCACAGTTTTGATGATCGTCGGGACGGACACTTGTGATAGATACATATATCTGTACGTGCAGTAGATCAAACGAGAGCAACTGATGTGAGGATATTCGCATGAAAAATCGGGCTTCGGGGTTTCTACAAGAAGCTTCAAGTAAATCGAGGGAGATATCGCAATGGACAAAGGTCGCGCGGTGGCCCTAGATGTGGACTGAGTAATTTAACGATAAAACGAGATGGGCCTATAAAGCCCCATTTTCCCTAGATATCCAATCCAGAATCAACGTGGTGGGTCTGTAAGCCTCGGGGAAGAATTTAGATCCAATCAAGCCTCTCCTCGCCCAAACATCCACGACAGCTTGGCCCCAGAGGATAAGCCAGAGGCACACCCACAACCAACCAAAGACTCCTCCGACGCGTCTCCCAGTGGCTTGCTTCCAAGCATGCTCCAGCACAACCCCAACGCCATGCATAAGGAAGAATCCCACGACCGTAAGAGTGTCCGCGCCTCGACCCATACCCTGCATCCCAACGTCATGCAGAACGCCAGAAACAGCGAATGCACCCATGACGGTCCCAGCCCGTCCAAGATATCTTCTCATGGGTTTGCTCCCCACCGCGACAAAGTACTCACGGAAGAGTTGGTGCCACCGTTGTCCCCAGAAACTCGCGAGTGAGGTTGACAGCCAAGGGGAATCGAAAAGAGGGGGCCACTGCGATGGGTATTGCTGGAATAGCATCGTGTATAGAACCGCATGGAGCTGGTAGGTTGCGTTGATGATAACGTATGCGGTGATCCCGGAAAGCAACGTGACAGTGAGTGATTTCATGTACCGTTCCGTTGAAGGTAGCGATGGGTCGAAGATGGTACCACCTTCTGGCGTGCCAAATGTGTCAGGTCCGAGGGAGCGGGCGCAAATACACAGGGCGTCGAACGCGATCATCAAGAGGATGCATTGACAAAGAGAAAGCAACATAAATGTCAACCTGGACTCCACGTGGAAAAACGGCGTTGGGATGTGCGTCCTGTGAGACCAGTTCCATCCAATTCCCCTGAGATTTACCATGAGGTCCCAAGCGTTCCACAACGCAGAGGTGAGGAGAATGTGGTGTTTGATTGTGACGTGTCCATTGTGTCCATTGGTTAGGCCATTCCCCGACTTGCAGATTGGCAACCTGGTGTAAGGCTCCTTTGCAACCACCCATGTTGCGCTACGCATTGCGACGGTAAACATCCCGAGCTGGGTTGCAGAACTTGAGCCTGGGGAACCCCTGTGAAATGTGGACACTTACCGACAGTCCTTGATTGAAATAAGCGTAACCTAGATAATTCCACGAAAAATCCAGAGACATGTTGGCGCGAATGGTCATCCAGAACACCACTAGAAGGAGTGCGGCTCGGTAAAGTCTCGTGTGAGGCAGTTGCACCAATACAGCCATCACATAGTAGCTGAAGATGGCCGGTAGGAGTATGGTGGTGAAGGTATACGGCGTCACGACAACTCGGTCAAAGGCGAATGCGTGCTGAAGGATGTCTGATGGTGACCTGCAGAAGAAATGTGTCAGACCCAAAGAATAGGTGCTAACCAAAGCAAATAACCAAAGCATGGTTGAAAACAAAAGGACCTGTCTGCTGAACTGATGGGGGGAGATAAACGGTCGGTGCCCTTAACGAGGCGGCTTGCGCTCTGCAAAGTTGGGGAATGAAACACCTTGCATGGTGTTAGGACTTTAAAGTTTGTTGCACGTACGTAATTGCCAACCTGGGAAGAACAGGGTAGCGACGACAATTCCGTCACACCACAGACAGAGAGTTATTTCAGACAGCAGATATAGGGCTGAAATATCTCCAAAATTAAATATTTCTTGTTAGCAGAAGTTGTAGATGAAAATTTGGAGAAGTAATATATTTTGGCAACATTTCTGATCTAAATTCTTGGTGGCTTAATCATGTAACTTAAAGTCTGAATAAGGTGATTATTTCTGAGTACCAGAGAATGTTATGTTTCTACCCATTAGGGAACACTAAAGCTGGGCGTCAGAAGATTACCGATTAAGAGCAGAGACGAAACTTACTGTAAGGCAAGGCGTGTCATAATGTTAACCCATATTAAGAATACAACTTTTTTGGTACAAACGCTACAGCCAATAAAGGTGTGATTTCATGCCTTTCTAACCTCAACGTCGTCCCAGTCCTTCATGATGAGGCCAGATCTGTATAAAGTCGGCACTGCTCCTGTACTGAGAGGGAGTGAGGAATGGTTGATCGGACTGCAGATGAGAGTAGAATTTATACCTCTCCTGTAGCGCAAGAAGAGCTTGATCAACGGTCGCATCCGCAGAATCAAGATCACCATCCTTGCGCTGAACCTCAGCCTCCCTAAATGCTGCCAACGCACGGTCAGCCGACTGAAGCGCCCGATCCCATCCATCTAAACTAGGTCTCATCGAACCTTGCTTCCTCCCCTTTTCTTCTGATCGAACGTAATACGCCTTCAAGCCTGCGATATATGCGCTCAGCATTATGTCAAAGATTGTCTCACATGCGCAACGAAGCTGGAGAATGAAAGGAAGAGTAGTCATCATGGACGAATAGTCGGGTACTTTCAGGCCACGCCGGAGATGGACCGGATCTCCAAAAAAGCAACCGCGGATAAAAGACGGATTTGGGTTTCTTTCGAACTTGAAAAATTCGTAAGTCAAGCCATCCGTAAAAATGCAGTGGATAGGTAGAGAAAAATTCCGGGTGGAGTTCTCGAGGTCACAGCCTGTACACCCAGGTCAGGAGCAGAAAATGTAAGCCAGAGACGCACGAGGCTTACCATCACATTCAGCTATAACCTGAGCAATAATCTTCAAACGTTCGTCATCATTTCCTACCTTGAGCTTCATCTCAATACAGAGAACCGCGACAGCGCCAAAAGTTTTGAAGAAGTACTCGATACGACCCTGTGTACCAATGCGACCATCGATCATAGTCTCTGGTTTATTCCTCAGCATGAAACTGAACTGCTTAACCAGGTGGTTGAAAATCTGATGGTTGCAGTGAACTTTCGAGAGCACGAGAGAATTAGATTATTCGCACCGGAGAAAAGAACCTCGATCTCGCCTCTTCCGTTTTATGCTCAGGAGGGGCGCCGTACTGCATTAACATGATATCCATGTCAACTACGATCGACCTGAAAAGATGTGTGGGAATCCGAGAACGGTGAATCTCAAAGGTCCCAATGTCGCTTAGCTCATCGTCCGGATCAAGTCCTACGAGAGGAGCGGCCTGAGCATATGTGACTGTGGAGAAGCTAACTCCCGTGCCATGTTCTACGTTGATTTATTAGCACAACCAGACCCCAAGACGGAATAGTGACAGACCTGTGCCTAAATCATCATCTTTCAACATGGCAGGATCGAGACTGAACTGTCTTACGAGCTGGTGTATAGTGGCCAAAGCGGCCTCTGGTGTATCAGGAGGGTCTGAAGAGTCACTCCGTGGTCTCTTGGACGTCATGGTTTGGCCGCAAAGAGTGGGGGCAGGAAGCCAGTGGCAGGGGGACGGTTCTGTCTGTGCAGTGTGACGTGACATAACGCGGCCGCAAATGGTAGTTTTTCCACTCTTGATAGTCCGAGCTGGAATTGAGGGCATTTGTCAAGAGTTGGACAGAAAAAGGGAGACGAGGTAAGCATTTTCCGATTCGGGCATCCTCGCCAAACGTTGAGTCAGGGAGGAGATTACTCTATCGCTACAGGCTGGTAAAGGAGAGAATCAATGCTAAACCGTCGTTGATGTCTCCATCGACTTTGAGGAACCGGCTCCAATCAATACTTCGGTCCTCATCAACGATGGCTACGTGGGTCGCGGCTCTTGCAAGAATCAGTCAGGGCAGAAGCAAGGCCCTCTTTCTTCGCGTCATATTACCGATTTTCCTTCAATCACTCGCCATCTACTATGCCTATAGGACCGTTAAATGGCGCAGAACTAGACATGAGACGGACCAAAGTGCATCTAACAATCCTGACGCTGAGCCAACACAACGGAAGGACCCGAACAGAGATCGGGATCCGGGAGGTATGTCATGCGCTGAAGACATGTCTCGGGGGTAATAATGTCCTGCATACGGGTTTCCCGACGTTGAAGTCTGGACCCCTCTAGCTTCTGAGTACCCAGAAATTGTGCCTTGTCCTTATCCGATAAGGGACGTAAAGCCCGTGCCATACCGTCCTTTCAGATGGGGCGAGTACCAGTAAGTCGGTTCCTCAGTCTCGATTATATGACGGAGTCGGGTCACTTTCATTGAGGTTCTGTGTTACTCACTCACGATCTAGTGTAACAATGGGCATTCGCACCATGCCTTGGTCTGAATGGATGGAACTTGACGAGTCCTTCTTGCACCATCAACGAATTCGTGCCTTCCGAATAAACCACTGTGGAAAAACGGTCTCACGTGTCCTTCCTGCTCGCGAAGATGAATCTGTAAAAGTTGTGGGTGGAGCTGATGCAGGTCCGTATTCTCTTTATGACTCTCTTGCGTCTATGGTTGCTAAGCCCAAGTTGCAGTGAAGGAGTTGTTGTACGAGCTCGCGGAGTATCTGCCCCAACGGTACCCATCCTCATTCCGAATTTCACGTCTCCCAGAATCGGCCCCCACACCGTCTATCGGAGGGATACCCCTTTCTTGGCATGGAAAAATGCCAATCAAGATGATCGAGGTCGTCGAGACTGGCGAAAAGTTTGATCTTGGGATCCTTGAATCGATGAGCGACGTGGAAATGGGAGAGGAAGCGTTCAGAATAATAAACCGCCTGTAAGTGGGAGAACGCTTGCTTCCGTAATTGATAATCCACTTACTGATCACCTGGACAAGGATGCAAGACGACATCGCAATAATGATAGAGGGTAAGTTGTCTGGTAAATCATGGAAATATGCGTAGTTCATTGTATCGGACAAGGCACGGACGGGAAATATTACTTTCAGGCAGGACTGATATGTGTGCCAGGTATGTGCTATTCTCTCTCTTTTGCTCGCCTTATCTCGAACGATACATACGTTCTATTTCACCTTTGATTAGGTTTTTGGCGTATGCGCGACAAAATTGGAATGCCGTTAGACGAAATACACCTCTCTGGCGACGTTCCTCAGTGTAAGCCGCCCGTTCCTGAAGATATTCGAAGCTTCTTACAACGACCTGCTCATAGTCAAGGAAAAACTGCAACTCAGCATGAACCGTTTCTTCCAACGTTTGCCTCTCGACAAACCGGTGATAAGGAACAATTATTCGATACAAGTAGTGCCACAGACAGCTCCACAGGGAGGACTTGGAACAGAAGAAATCCTATCCGGAATCGACCCCGAGGAGCTCAGTTGGTCCGAATCCCTCAACGGGCCGGAAGACGACTTTGTCCACGGAAGGAGACACGGTACAAGTAACGTCCCGTATATTTCCCCTTCGACACTCCGTCTCAGGAGCGAAAGACAAACCTTGCGTCGACTCTCACGTACGGGTGCTATCGTGTTTGGGATACGTACGTACCAGTTCAAGGTAGAGGAGATCGCACAAGAGCGAGGTGTTGCAGCCCGCTTGGCAAGCGCAGTGAGGAGTTGGCCCGAGGACGTTGCCTTCCACAAGGGACGTAGGCAGTACCAGGATGTTCTTCTCGAATTTTTGGACAAATGCGCAGAGAGGGATGGCATTACCGGGCCAATAGGCGGAATGCTTTCGTTTCCGTACTAGGGAGCAGTGACTCTAGTACTAGACATAACATCGAGGCCACAATCATTGAAATCAACTATTCGGGCAACTGATCCGTGTAACCCCCACTTAGTGGAAGCTTTGGGCATCTTTTAGTGAGTCTCGCCGTGTGCTTCCTTCCGGTATCCATTCAACCCTAGTTGTGTGGCACCAACTGTGTGGACCCGTGGACCTTAACACACATTCAAAATGAATGACAGCTAGCCTTTATATTCTTGGGACGGTCCCATGCAATCTGCTTTGTCCCAGTCAAAGCGCATACCCACAAATTTTCGACCACAAGCTCTACGCGTTGTCCACTGAGGTCCATGCTATAAAAGGGCCATGGCTAGCATCTCAGACCTCTCTCAGCTCGCAGATACTGCTACAATGTCAGCACAACCAGATTTACAGTTGTACCCTGTCGACCTTTCCGCCTGGGATGATGGAGGTTGGGCCACCCCAGCGTACGGCAGGACCAAGCCAAGTTCAATGGAAGAGCCATGGCCATATCGTTTTGAGGTAAGTATCAAGCTTGTGGCACTCGATCCCATTGTTAACTTGCCTTCAGAAGGGGCAAAATGTATGGGTTCGCGCCAGTGTCGACGAAAAGCATACCGAATGGTTTCTTGGGATCGTCATTAGCGAGGCGAAACAAGGGCCATTATTAAGATGGGTAAGAGTTATACGCACTGTTTTCTTTGGATTTTCATTAACACTGTTGCAGAGAGGGAGCGGTCTAGGGCTCTGGTGGCAGGTGCAGTTCAAGATGGGGGGATGCAATGTTCGAAAATGGTTCGCACCATTAGATGCAGAGCTCAAACCCGACACTGGATACGTTCGTTGGTTGTTGAACTAGAAACAAACAACGAATCAAGTTCGCATGGGGTCATCTCTTCAATCTTTCTTTTGATCTACCGTTAGCTTAGTTCCTGCATTTCAAGTTCCACACTCATTTACATCCACACATACCTTGGTATTATTAGATTGTATGCGAGATTGCACATAGTGGTTACCTGAACGGTAGCATTATTGGATTGTATCCAACATCGCATAGTACTAGTCGTCCAAAACTTGTTTTCGATTGAACAGTCAAGCTGTGGGTGATGCCAGCAAGCGAAGTGGTCAAGCGGTGGCTGTACATTGGTAATTTGATTTAAGAGTGGTTTAAGTGGCTCCTGTCTGCTACTCCCTGGCGTTGTCCGCGTCTTTCACTTGTCCATCCTCCAAAATGACTAAAACGTACTTGATGAACAGTTTGGTGGAAAAGGTAACGAATGTCTTATCTCGTATGCATGAACAACTCATCATTATCGGGCTTTCTAGATGCAGTCCACAGACCAGGACTTCAGGTGGGCTAGACGCGTCAGATTCGTCGAAACCTGAAGATTTCACCTTTAATCGCAGGTTCATGGGATTGAACGATCTAATGCTTGAGATCAAACAGGATCCAAACAGCTTCTTCGGCGATGAGACCACTGAAAACAAAGTTCTCCGTCAAGTACTCAAGCTCGTCGAAGATACGATCTCCGAGGTCAAGAACCAGGCAGTCAAATGGTGTGTTTGATTTTTTGCTTAGAGTTGGTTTCATCGCGTCGAGGCTCACGTTACCGTAGTCTCGGGCAGCTCATCAAGATTATCAGAGAGAACCAGATGGAACTCGTCGTGGATAGTCTTATCAACTATTCAGTCGGAAAGGACGAGGAACTACGAGATATATCCGGGCTTGGTCAGCTCCTACACATTATGTGAGGTAATGGTTCTTGACGCCACTCTTTAGCCCTGAAGACGATCACGTCGGAATTGCCGCCAGACGGCAAGATCGCTGGCAAGGCATGCGCAAAGTTGACGCCGAAGCTACTTGCACAGGTTTCTAATGTAAGATAAAGTCGACTGGAGAAATATTGTTTAACACATCAACTCCAGACCGACACTCCTCCGGAGACACTGTTGGAGACATTGTCAACACTGTCGATCCTTATCACCCGCTTTCCGGCTCACTTCGTTGATCCTTCGTTGAGTCCACAACCACTCTTCGCCATCGCTCCTCTCTTGGCACACCCACGTCCTGCCGTCAGAAAACGTGCTATATCCACTTTATCTCAATTCGTCCCCGTCGCTCCTCCAGAGTTGTTCTCAACCTTACTTCAGAACAACATTCTACCTTTCCTCGTAGCGAATGCCAACCTGGAACAACAGCGGACCACCGTCAATCTCGTCGCCGCCATCTTCAGGCAGTCGCCGCAACAATTGACACCATCATTAGGTGCCATTGTACCTGGCGTATTACAAGCGGTTAAGCGCGAAGATGACGAGCTGAGGGAGAATTGCTTGCAGGTAGAGTGTATGCGCTATAAATTTCAGGTATTTGCTCACACATGTTGAAGGCCTTGGAGACATTACTCTTGAGATCACCTGGAGAGGCCACGCCATTCGTAGATTCCATGGTACAAGTGGGAATCCAGTACATCAAATATGACCCAGTAAGTTGGACTTAACTCGGATCTTGAACGGCACCTGATATTCACGCAGAATTACGCCGGCGAAGACGAGGGCGAGGATGAGGAAATGGCCGATGCTGGCGATGATGACGACGATGGAGAGCTTGATCAGTTCGTTGACTTTCGTGGTGCCCATCTCGCGTGCTGATCGTCTCCAGGTACTCTGACGACGAAGACACCTCATACAAGATTCGTCGTTCTGCAACAAAACTACTGGCAGCTGTGATTGTCACTCGTCCAGAACTTCTTGTTTCATTGTACAAAGGTGTTTCTCCCGTTCTGATATCAAGATTCAACGACCGAGAAGAGACGGTCCGCCTTGAAGTTTGGGCTGCCTACGTCACGCTTCTCAATCAAACAAGCATGTACGGTGGCTTGCCGCAAAGCGTAGAAGGAGACACTACTATGCGCGGAAAGAGGAAGCGCGACAGTGAAGAACGAATGGATGTCGAGGAGACTCCTTACACGCTTCTCAGATCACAGGTTCCAGCGTTGTCAAAGGCGCTACTTGGTCAGCTTAAACCGCCGAAGACCCCGCCGGCAACCGTCCAGGCCGGTTTCCGGCTACTATATGCTCTCCTTGGCGTGTTGCCTGGGTCGCTTTCCAATCAGGTTGGACCAATCGTAGCAACGTCCAAAACCATCCTTTCCCAATCACCAACTACGACGACATCGACATTGCACTTGACTTGTCTCTCATTCCTTGCCCTCTTCCTATCTACGCATGTGCTGGCGGTATTCAGCCCGTCTTTACCAACCCTTACGTCTGTCCTTCTCAAATCTCTCCGCGAACGTCACCCCAGAGTTGCATCTGAGGCGTTCCGTGCCTTCTCTGCGCTTTTGAATGCCACGCGACCGGTGAAGAACAATGACTGGGCGGAACGGGTCTATGAGGAAGCTCTGCAGCGACTTACCACGCATGATACAGATGCAGAGGTGCGCAGTTGTGCAGAGGACTGCGTGGCCGATCTGTGGATATGTGCCACAGATATGATGAAATCCAAAGGCGGAAAGGAATGGCAGGCGATATGTCGCACCACTGGCAATACCGCTGGTGCAGTCAGGGTTGTCACAAAGGTCGCTCGAGATGTGGATATCGGTGATCAATGGGTCAACTCCTGCTTGGAATGGATCATGGTCCTGCTCAAGAAAAGTGGGCGGGGTGGAAAACCGGAGATCTTCACTGCGCTGGACACCTTACTAAAAAGGTGACTTTCTCCTTCGGCCTTCTTGACGTGCTCAACAAACACATCTGATAGATATCAATCTGGAATACCTGCTGATCTCCCACCATCATTGATTCCTCAGATCAAGCTTTACGTCGGCACTTCTGATATCTCTCTGCTTTCGCAAGCATTTTCTATCCTCGCTCTTCTCCTGGAATTGTCGCCTTCGATCACATTCCCGGTAGTTGAGAAAGAAGTGCTTACTGAAATTTATCAGATTGCCCATTCGCCCCTCGTGTCTGGTGCAGCCCTGGACTCCCTACTTGCACTCTTCTCCGCATTGGTCCAGGCAGATAGGCAGATTGCGACACATGTTGTTCCGAACCTTGTCATCAGCGTTGAAAGATCTCCCAAGACAGAGGCCAATCTCACCAATGTCGCGAAGTGCATTGGGCAGGTCGTCAGGAGCGCTCAAGGCATCGCTGCCGGGACGATTGCGGAGTATTCCAAGGCTGTCAAGGCATGGTTCTTTGTCTTGTCTCTTGTTTGTCACCAACCGAACATTTGAATAGAAGTCGTCGAAAGCCAAGTCATCCACTGTTGTCCTCAGCTTGTTGATTTTGGGAGAGTTAGGTCGCTTTATGTAAGTATCCGTGTTATTGGGAGATGCGTCGACTCATTCTGTCTAGCGATATGTCTATCCAACACGATGTGTTCGATAATACTATCGACCACTTCTCTGCAGAGGAGGAAGAAATTAGGACTGCTGCTGCATTCGCAGCTGGTGAGTCCAAGTCCATTGCATTTAGAATGGCTTTCGCTAATTCGAAACAAGGAAACATCGCGATCGGAAACTTGCACTTGTTCCTCCCTGCAATCCTCAAAGTTGCAGAGCAGAATTCTTCCAAGAGACTGTTATCTCTTCATGCCCTTAAAGAAGTCGGTTACGGGAATTCCTTCCGAGTTGGTAATTTCCTGAAGATGTTATTTACAGGTCGTAACGCATTGCTCTCACGGACAATTGGAACCTGTTGCGGATGCTATCTGGACACCTCTTTTCCATAATTCTACTTCAGACTCGGAAGAATCCACGCGAAATGTTGCTGCGGCGTGCCTGGGCAAGCTCACGACGACGCAGCCATCACGTTACCTCCCACAACTCCACGCGGGCATACGTGATGGAAATCCAGCCGTCCGCGCAACTGTTGTATCAGCGATCAGATTCACGTTCACTGAAAGTTCTGCTTCGTATGACGAGCTCCTTTCACCACTGATTATGGACTTCTTGAGTCTGATGAAAGATACTGATTTGGTGCATGATTTTCCTGCCAGAGTTTGTGAATGCAGTTGACATTTCCTTTGCAGACTGTTCGTCGTCTCGCGTTATCCGCGCTGAACTCCGCTGCACGGACAAAGCCACACCTTATTCGGGATCACCTCCTAGCGCTTCTTCCTACCCTCTACGCCGAGACCAAGGTCAACCCCGACCTTATTCGGACTGTACAAATGGGTCCATGGACGCACAAAGTCGATGATGGACTTGACACACGCAAGACCGCTTGGGAGACCCTTTACACATTGGTAAGGTCCACGCTGACATTCACTCTACATTAGGGACTTATTTGCATCGCGAACAGCTGGACACATGCCTCCACAAACTGGACCTGCCGACCTACCTCACGTACCTCCTTCCTGCGCTAACGGATCCGTCGGATGAAATCAAAGTGCTGTCGCATCTCCTCATCTCTCGTCTTTCTTCCCTCACGTTGTGCACTCCCCTTCTCATCGCGCACTTGGATGAGCTAACGTCTGCACTGGAGACGACGATGCGGGGTGCGCCTGTCACCAAGGACACTGTCAAACAAGAATTGGAGCGCGCGGCAGAGCTCAGGAGGAGCACGATGCGTGCAGTCGCTGCTCTGATGAAAGTGGTGGCAATCGGCAGTGCAGTTGGTGCGTTGGCCACGGGCGGAACCCAAAAGTTTGAGGCGTTCGTCGAGGACGTGAAGAGGAACGAGCAGTGGGGACCTGAGTTCAGGGAGTTGATCGGGCAGTGATGCAAGTGATGGAATTCAAGGATGTTGAAAAGAGCGATTGCTAAAGACATTGCCTGAGTGGGTACTTTTGTTCTGTTCCGGTCCGAATATTGCCGGTGATGTCTGAGACCGAATTCCAATGCAAGCCAAGAACGACATCCATGACTACGTACTGTTTGACCCGATGCCGCGCCCACCGCTACTCGGAAGGACCTTATCCAAGATAACGATATAACCCATGCGCAATCGGGAGGCCCAACTCTGTACGTCTTCGACCCCTCGACGACGATGAACTCGCTACGACGTGCACTATTCCTTCGTTTCCCTAGTAGATCTGGGGGTCGTAACGCTGCGCAGAGATTGTATTCAACACCTCCACCACCTCAGACACGTGCCCGACACCCCATCCGAACAACCCTCCTCCTCGCATCCGCCGTCTCTGGAGGTGCAGTGCTCGCTCTATATTCTGATGCCAAGTCATGTCCTTCGCCTCCCTTCAAGCTGGCCGAGACCACGTCGCGACCCGGACACGACCTGGCCCCGTCTCTTTCGACGCTGTTCCGTACTTATTTCGTGTACGGACTCACCTCGTGTGAAACGATCGTAGACCATGCACCTGAGATACTCGATACTCTATTGAAGGTTCCCTTCGTGGGGACAGTCGTACAGGGCGTCGTCAGGCGGACGTTCTTCGATCATGTATGGGTCCCATCTCCGATGTCCCTGCCAACCACTGACTCTTCCTAGTTCGTAGGCGGAGAAACAGCCCGCGCAGCTTTTCCCCTACTCTCGACTCTGCGGAAGCAGAACAAGGCTGCCTTGTTCGCGTACAGCGTAGAAGTAGACCAGCACGAGGCTGCCGGTACTACACGTCACAGTAATGCGGATTCAAGTTTTAACGAACAACCTGTTCACAAACGCATCGTTGCGGAAATGATCAGGAGCATCGATGTGGCTGCAGATTTCGAGGATGAATTCGGTATGCAAGAAGCGACAGGCAGGCGGACTTGGGTTGCCATAAAGCTTGTGCGTAGCCCTTTCGTTTGCTTGACGTACGTACCTTATACAAGAGCGTAGACGGCACTTCTCCCAAATGCGAATGCACTACGCAATTTGTCACTCCATTTGACGCGTACCCGACCTGCGTTGAGTCCACCCATCCCGTATCCTGGCACCCCCGACTCTTCGGACCTTGCTGTTCTTCACGGTTGGATCCCCGAGGATTCGCCGTTGACAGCGCAGGACGTGGAGGATCTCAAAGAACTCTACCATGACTTGAATAGGATATGCACAGTTGCGAAGAATCGAAGCGTCAGGGTTATTCTCGACGCCGAGCACAGGTATCCCAAACCTTACTTCGCGTATTTGCGTACTCACTTAACAAATAGTTGGTATCAACCCGCCATCGACGGTTTCGGACATGCATTAATGGAGAACTTCAACAAGCTTGATGGTCGTTGGGACTTGATGAATATGTTCGGGTCTAGGCCAAGGAACGCCCAAGGAGCCGACCTGCAGCCATTAGTTTATGTAACTTACCAAGCTTATCTCAGAAGGTCAGTTACTATTTCCCTCCAACTAAGTATATCCGCACTCAAGTTGACCCTTTAACACTAGAACCCCACACCATCTCGCGCGCTCGCTTGCACTCGCGCGGCGGAACAACTATGCACTCGGCGTTAAACTCGTTAGGGGTGCATATCACCCCCACGAACTCGCAGCATATTCTACACCAGGTTCAATCGGGATATCTTCTGACCCGTACCCGCCGGTTCATCCTTCTAAAACAGACACAGATGCCTGTTACAATGAGTGTGCAGCCCTCCTCGTACGAGCCATCGCCGACGATGTGAGGTCGTCTGCAGGACGTGCACCACGCATCGGTGTCTTGTTTGGCACTCACAACTGGACGTCATCCGAATTGGTACTTGGGGAGTTGGTCGCGAACGGTCTGGCGCGCGAAGACGCCGTGATTACCGATGGAAATCACAAAGGAACCGTAACTGTTTCTCCTGACGTTGCGGAGAGACTCATGTTTGGTCAGCTGTACGGTACGTTCTATCTTTGTTAGTTGTTCATCCATCACCTCATATTCCTTTATTGTAGGAATGTCAGATTCGCTCACCGATTACCTCGTTGGGCGTATAAAGAGTACTACGCCTTGTGTTATCAAGTACGTTCCCTACGGTGCACTTGTGGAGGTGGGTATCCGTCTTGCTTCTAGTCTTTGTGCATCTCACGAGGTTACGCTACAACGTAGGTTATGCCATACATTTCCCGTCGCGCTATCGAGAATAAGTCCGTACTTGGAGACGGTGGTGCCGCGCGGGAGAGGAAAGAAGCTGCGAGGCAGATATGGAGAAGAATATTCTGCGGCATTGGACTGTGAACCGTCATGGACAAATTGGTGTGGATAATACCCAGCGGCCTGCGACCCTTCTAGCGATTTGAGCGGTGGCTGTTTGACAGCTATCTGATGGTCGTGGTTTCATTTGCATTTTTATAGTTCGTTACAATGGGGACTCATCACTGACATGGACGCCCATAGTATATATCCAGGCATCGGAAAGACCCTACATACGTACGTAGCATTCGGTGACATGAATATACAGTCGACTTTGTAATAACCCATACCCCCCGGGATAGGTTACCAATCACGAAAGTAAAATCCTTCTACGGGATTCAGGGGCTGTTCCACAAATTCCGGACATCCGGGAAACCTGAAGATATCAATGTTTGATCTTCGAATCCGCCAATACCCACAAGTAGACATCCTGTCGGGTGAGCAAGCTTCTACCCTAAGGTTTGGAGGCATCAGGTGCATGTGACGTTATGTATCGCCTTAGAGCTACGATAGGCCGTTTTAATCCCGATTTGCGAGCTGCGATAAGTGGACGATAGCAAAAAAGGGAAATGAAGGGTCGTTCTGGTAAGTTGTGAGCGGCAAAGAGGTGGGTCCGAAGTTCGGCTAATTTCGACACTGGATTTAATATGGCCCTTTGTCTGCCAGGGAAAGCTATGCGGCTTGTATTTAAATAAACCATGCCAATCCGCGTTCATTGTCGTGCGTCTCTCTTGTTGTCCAGATGACCTCAAGTGAGGTCGCAACGCTGAGTTTTTGGCTCATAGGCAAGTTCCGGAAAGATGTTTCAATGCATGCAACCAGGGACTTACTACAACCGTCAAGGTTTTATGTTGGAAATGGTGTCCGTACCGATGTTTAACTCCATGGCTGCTCTCAAACCTGGCCACAATAGGTTGACAGGCATATCCTTGGGTCAAACCTATGCCTACATTCGATGGTTTCCCAACGAACGTCCATCGCTGAGAACGGCGGTGAGTATCGATTCGGATGCGCAACGGGGTCGTGTGCTTATCAATATAGGTATTGATTATCCTGTGACTGCCCGCACTTGTTTCCTGTTCCCGGGGTTCACTCATTTGAACCTTAGAACCATTGGTCTATTTTACAGCGTGGCGACAGTCGGGGTTGTGTGGCAACAATTCATACTTTGTCGTCGAAATCCTTCGTATGCCTGCACGGTGGTGGAGACTTGGTGAGTTCCTTATTCCAGTAACTTTGATAGCCGCTCAGGTGTTGGCATTCACGATACAGGGAGACTCCTGTGAGCAAACTATTCGCTTGCGCTCACAATCACATGACTCACTTCGCCTGCGCAGACAAGTATCCTTACATCGGTATGGTATCCTATTTACTGTTCAAGAGCGGCATGCATTTGACCTTTCGAAGACAATCGCGGTATTTGGCGTACAAACGTGAGCCTCTTGATGGTGGATCGAGATGTTTTATAACTGACGTACGAACACAGGCTCTACTGTTACAGAGTGTGGATAGGTTGGTCATGCGGTTTGTCTGCTACTTCTTCGTTTTACATAGTTGTGCAGTTAGCGGTAACAATCGGATAGTCACGGGCTTACTGGTGCGTGCTTTCTACCCAGTTGGTTCCTTCGATGGGTTACCACAACTGCCGGGATTGCCAGGCAATTACCATTGGAACCCAACTGAGTAAGTCGTCTGCTCTCAATGTCAAGTTTCTGAGTCCCATCTGGTATTGAGGGTAGTCGTTGGATTAAGTAGGTCAATCTCACTTCGGGAATACTCGGCGAGCGCTCATACTGTTCCGTCATAGTAAATTCGGGCGTCACGTGCGTTTGTGATATGGATAGCTCATTATCGTCACTAATCCTATACCGACGGATCAGGTTTTCCGATGACGCGTTCGGAATCCTGCTCATCCGTCCAGTAGGTATTCATGTGACTCAAACACGGGTATTGCCGTGCTGATACTCATTCTAGTATCTCCCCGCCTTGAGTCTCATCGCCGTTGCCCTAAGTGACGTTATCATCTGCGGATCGATGGTCTTTTTCCTCCGCGAGGCTCGTACTGGTGTTAGGAGGTACGCGTCCTGTCTAATTAGAGATGGAACCGCACGCCGTGGACCTCAATGACAATTTCACTAGGTCCGGAAACCGAATACAGCGCATGGTGGCCCTTTCTGTACAAACGGGGCTCTTGACATGGTAAGACATTATATTCCTACTGTAAAACACCGTCATTGACGTGGATCTAGTTTGACCGCAATATTGGTCAGCATTTCTGTGAGTCCGTCCTTGTCTGTGCATATGGTGATTCCATGCGCTCACATGCAACAACCTAGTTCATTTCGGGCGCCACCTGGCAACTTGTTCCCGGACAGGCACTCCCAAAGTGTGCGTCTCTCACCTTCAGTTTCTCGCTAAGATACTGAGAGTCAATTTTCTCGATTGCGGCGTCGTAGTGCACGTGAACTCAATACTCGCGGTGTAAGTCACCTTCTTTCAGTCTTCTGCTTTTCTGATATGTCCTTTACTGCTTTCTCCGTACCCCAACTCGGTTCCCATCGAACATTGCTCCATTGTTCTTTCCAGATTGAACGCACGCAAGACGATCCGTGAAGAGCGAGACGGAGCCCAGCCTGCGATCGTCATCCCCACAATCCGAATAGATCCCACATGCGAGGGACAGGACGTTGATCATGGAGCAGCACCCACGATCCAAACAAACTCCATATAAAGTACTCAGTCAGGGAGAGAATTTTACACCCTTTTTCGATTACAGCTAAGTACTAATGTACCCGGCTTGTTATTCAACGCTCGTTGACGTCGCATGACCAACTTTCAAATCTCCAGCTAGACAAGAGCAAACATACCAGGGTCACTTAAATACACTGACATGCATGCTTCAGATATTAAGGTTCATAACTTTGTCCGGAAAAGCCTTATTGAACTTGAAATCAATTGACGAGGTCTAAGTGGTCGTCAGGGACAACATCACGTATCAACCCTTGAATCTGGCCAGATTAGCCAGCCTCTACGAGCAGTGCCAAAGTAAGTAAAAATTGAGTCCCAGAAATTGAATGCTAGAAAAAGGAAGGAAGGGAGAAGTCTCCAAGTGACTGCACACCTATATAGACCGCGTTCAATAGCTTGCCTTACGACGGCGTCATATTCGCCAATGGAATCACGGACAAAAAGAATCGAACCCTGAAAGACCATCATGGTCTATTACGTCCTGGAGGTCACTGATCTGGCATTCTGGCAGTAGTCATGATCCGACCGCACCGCAACAGGTTTGTCACTGAGCACTGATCAATGCGATGTCTGAATCGCGCTGCAGGAACTTCGAGCCAGAAAGATTGTCGAACTGGACTTTCATGGAGTTTGGCCCAAGCAAATAGATAAGGAACAACATGAGATTCCGACCATCGCGTGTCCTTGCAAGGGTAACTCCAGAACACTCTGTTCCCAAATCTGGTTAGGCTGCTAGTGGGGGAGAGAAGAGCCACCCTGCCAGGTACAACGGCTGCCTCCGAGTCAGGCCATCATTGCCAGTTCCACATT
>JBBPMA010000725.1:0-18079 GCA_038090075.1 Xanthoconium purpureum | reverse complement strand
GACCGATCGAGAAACGCTGCCAAAAGTGCACGAGAGAGGGATGCAGCATGTTCCTGAAGAGGGATAAACATGACTTCGCATAGGAGAGATGGGCTTGGTGTGATATTTGGCAATATATTCGGAAAGTTGGTTATGAGTTCGTCAAGTATCATTTGAGTGTCACGTTCCGAGGATGAGAGGGATTCTGGTTCCAGATCAAAGACTCTGAATTCCGCGATCAGATCGTCACTGGCTGACTGTTCTGTTAGTGAGCCATCTCGGCGAAGTTGATCTGGATTTGTTTCTGCGTCTATGCTGTCATTGACCTCGACACCGTTCCACAGACCCTTGATGCTTTCCTCGTTCCACACCCACAAGATTTCTTCAGATGTTGGGTCAGCAGAAAAAATTGGATGTTCGGGCCGAGCAGCCTCAAGTAACCTCAATGATTTGTGAGCCGCTGGGAGGATGCTGGCCAATTTTGCGGGGATGAATTTCGGAAATGGACCCTCTGCTTCGATGCTGTCTTCCTCATTGCGCCAACAACTCTCTGGCTCATCACCTTCAAATGTAAGATCCATGGGTGGAGTTCTCTCGGTGGTGATAGCATACACCTGATGAGTTTCGCCAAAAGCCAGCAACCTGCAAAGAGCATGGATGTATGGCTTGGATGAGACTGACAGAATGTACGCTATGGTGGCTGTGATACCGCGAAGAGAGTGACGTTCCACATGCATTTCGAAGGTTTCGTAGACAAGGGACAATAGGTCAACCGGAGAGGCCGGAATCTCGGAAAACTTGTCAGGAGTTGTGTCTATACCCTGGATTTGAGTTGAGGACAACGATGCCAATGAGATGGATTAGACGAGTTGTCACGTACTCTGGAACACATCGAGGAAAGAGAAATTGCAATCTGCTCCAGCTCAGCGTAATAGACCCACAGGGTAGCAATGCAGTGGACCCCTGAAAATCCTGTGGTACCAGAAAGCGGTCCGCACGACAAACGGTTTCGAATAAACAGTAGGACCGACGAGAGACCATGGGCAAAGGCATGCACAGTAGTGTTGGTACGCCCTTGTCTCGATTTCAAATTCGCATTGCTGAATCGTAGAAGTGCAAAAGACACATTACCTCCCGCGGAGCTCCTGGACCAGTTCGTCTAACCGACGTACGAGGGTACCCAAGTCAAGGAAACGTCGCAAGATACTTCGAAGACGTGTTACTATTACAGGATGAGAAAAATGCAAATGATCGCGAACCTTGGTGACATCCCGTTGAACTCGGACACGTCCGACGTCACCGCTCGGACGAATGATCGCAAGTTCACGTCCCACACGTATAGTGGCGACGAGGTTCCAAGTACAACCAAATGGAGGGAACTAAACAGTTCCCTCTGCGTAATCCAAGCCGCCTTGGTTGACTTTACGTGCATACTAGGTTGGGCCCTAAATCACCATCGTCGGCGTTGAATCTTCGATCATCTCGCCTTCGAGAGCATCACCAAGGACTAACCAGTTCTGTAAGGAACCCAAGACGTCCGGATGTTGCTCAGTCAAGAATAAAGAGTTTCGATTATTCGAAGGAAGATCCCAGGACATGGAACGATCCTGTCATGTACACCGAATTATGTACACCGCATTATGACACATTGTAGGCACACTCACGACGTCTTGAGGGTGACGGAACGATACCTCGTTCCACAGTGGTGGCTTGGAAACTTGCGTCGATACATCCGAAGATACTTTAGCACGAGACAGTATGGGAGACGACAGTGGTTGAGCAGGTGAACGGGCGTGCAGTGTTGGTAATTGTATGGTCTGGACAATTGGATCTTGAGGTTTGTCATCCAAACGGGGTATGGAGAAATATGACGAGATGGGTTCCAAGACGGGAAGCGTAAACTTGTCGTGTTCTTGAAGCCATTCGACCATGGTGGTCGAGACGAGACCTATCGCCAATTATGGACAGACGCGGTGATCGCATGTGGATGCGCGCTTTGGCTAGTATATTCAAGCTGGTTCATTGACAATCTCCCAGAGAGAACACTAACCCTCCTTATTTACGCGGACATCTCTACAAAATGAAGGATTCTGTGACAAAGGTAATGAACAAGGCTCGATGCCCCCCTGGGTTCGACCCCTTGACTCGTTGCCCCGCCACTCGTCAAAATTTCGATTTCTGCTTTCCTTCTGGTGTGCAGAATACGCACGAGCTCTTTCCTGTAGGAAAACATTGAAGAAAATGCCGCGCGAATCATCTGACACTTAGTACCTCCATTCCACGGGCAAAGTGTGTTCTAGGCGTTGCAACATTACCATGGCCTGCGGAAAGGTTAGCTCGGCGGAAAAAGACGACAACCAGGCACAGCACGACTCGGACTGACTTTCTTTTCATCATGTTTTGTGATAGGAATCAGTGTATCCAGGTGAATATCTAGGCTGTATCCATGTTCAAGAAAGGATATCATGGGCGGGGTTGCTTCATACCTCGCAAGATCTGCGGCTCTGACCCCAAGCCACTGGATGCGATGTGCGGCGAGTTTTTCGTTTTCGTGTCGCAGGCTTTGACTACCGTACCTGTAAACTGAAAGTATGTCCAGACCATACGCATCCCCGTCGACCAGTCCCATTATTGGTATGCTGAAAAGCGTTCAGGTGCGTCCAAATAGAGTCTGATTACTTACTCGTCCGGTAGGTTATCTGATAACGTCTTCACAAGTTGTCTAGTGGCAATATCTGGATATCCTTTGCCCTGCTGCAGTGAGTAGAGTCCTACAAAGGCATGTACAATTTTACCGTGACGATTAACCCACACCCTGGTAAACCCGGGTACCTGGCGAACTGTAATCGGCAGAGAGTCTGAAAAACTGCCTAGTTTTCTCGTGTCAATGCTAATCCAATTCGTCAGAATAGTGAATCACCTCCTTCTCGACTACAAGAACCCAACTAACATTGGAGTTGACCTCAAAGCGCTCGATGTCTTCTCCAGCGGGGATCAGCGTACCCTCATCCACAGTAAATTTGGACTTAATCAGACGCGCGAGCATGAGGAGCCCGTACCTCGGAATCATTTACCCGCAAGACTTGGCCATCTAGTAGGTGTATTACTAGGCCACTACCACAGACGAGACCTTTTGAGGTGGCGCGCTATATGCGTGCATTCAACCACAAAAGTCGGCACCTGAAAGGATAATTTACTATGTTTAGGTCTGCCCTATCAAGTTCCAAGGTTGCCGCGAGGTCATCCACGAGCTGCCCTAGTCAGATGTTACCGAATTTCACCGTATATGCGTACCTTGTCCACCGTCTTTTGTGATTTGAATAACGTGACATCTTTGTAGAATAGATCACTGTAACCTGTAAGTTTGTTCTCTGAACTCGGCAAAGGCCTTCACCTACCGTTTGGTCAGTGAGAGGTCCTGGATGAGGGCCTCGTGCGCAAAATTCATCACCCGTAAGAGCTGGGCTAGTGAGCAGCTAGTGTGTCAGGTTCTAGTGCTCGAACGACTCTTTGCATACCAATCGGCCTTGCGCTCGGGCTCTTTGTCTGAGCAGGGAAACGCAGAACTCGGGAAGCGCATCTACACGACACGGGTTTATCAGCGTAGAGCAAAAGATGGCCATGAACACCCACCCTGCAGTCTTGCCTTTTCGTCTGTTCGCTATCTGAATCTCAACTTTGCCATGCGAATGTGTTCCGACGGCCGGTCCTAGATCCCGTCGGGACTTTGCAGATGGCGCTACGATTTGCTCCAGGATACTGAGTGTCAGGCGTTCGACCTGTGTTATTGTTTCGCTGGCCGCACTGGTGTGCACTCTGTATGCCCCCGGAGACAGAGACCGAGACGTACGCTTTGGTGTCGTAGTCCTCGAGCTCTTCCTGATCGCTCTCAATCCCAGTATCCGCGGCAGTGTGCAGATGGGTCTCTGTGTCGAGTGGCGGTTCGAACTCTATCATGTTATCTGTGGTCAGTAGAGCCCTCGAACATATGACGGCAAAGTGTTTATCGAGGCAAAAATTCAAACGAGGTGACACCATATATGCACCAAAATACTTGCCATTTCATACGATACATATGAAATGGTACATGAGCCAGTGATACAGTGTGATGGAGACGATGATCAGCCCCACTTTGGTACATCTACACCAAACCAAGAAGGAAGTTTCCGCCAAAAATCTTCTTTTCCTGCAAGGACTGCGGAGGAGAATTCCGCACGGCATATCTCGCATGTTCGTATGGTTGGAGGACCGTCCTCGGGGTTGTTTTCCCTCGTCTGCATCGCCTCTGCGTCGGACATGGCATACAATGGATCAGAAGTGCGATGGCTGATGATTCCGTTGATGTCTCGGAGGAGTTCAAAGGTGATAGATTCGAACGCGATTTGACAAGCACGCTTCGCCAGAGGGTTTGGATCATTGCGATGAAGACACCAGGCGGATGGGGCTCTTCCTTCCAGTTCGTTGACAATAAAGGTGGAAAAGTAGCGTGCGGCATGTTCGCGGCCACGGAGAACACAGAGGAGATCGCTTTCGTCCAGATGGATGTAGTCGCCGAGTTGGGCGTTGAAGACACCTATCGCAGCTTCGCTAGGTGCGGAACGAGAGAGATCGTACATGGCGGAGGGTAGGAGAAAAGGGGCGTTGATGTCTCTGGCCAACTTGATGACCTCTCTGTGGTCGAAAATGATAGTGAGTCACTGAGCGAGATGACAAGGAATTACGGACACGGGATGGGGCAAGCTGGGGCGTGGAGAGTATAAGCCGTCGGGAGTGGTTACGGAGTGCTCACGTGCCTCCCACTGGGCGAGGTTTGTTGGCCACGAGGTCGAGAGGACGCGCAGAATGTCGTGGCGGATGCGGTGTACCTTGTACGTAGTGAGGACACGGAGGAGGCTGGCGACGACGGTGAATCCCGGTTCGTCGTACGTCAGGAAGGAGCTAGAAAATGTCAAGGTGCGGGGTGTGAAGGGTGTGAAGAAGAGTACGGACATGCCGTCGTAGAATGCTTGGAGGAGGTATGCGATGCTGCGGGGCGAGTCGGGGAGGGCGAGGACGGGACGGCCCTCGATGGATGTGGAAGTGTCGATGGCGTTGATGAGGTCGTGGAGGACCTGGGAGTGGCGCACGAGGAGGCCCTGGTGCACGATGAAGTAGTCGGATCCGGCGAGGACGACGATGTTGCCGTCGACGAAGGAGAGGTCGGCGTGTCGGACGGGCTCCGCGTTGGCCATGTCCAGAAGTTACCCGTGGGAATATTTCATCTAAACAACCTTCAAATTCCAGCTTGCCTTTTTCCACGTCCGTCTCTTCAACAACTCATCCGCACTAATGGCTGAAGTCGCTGCTGCTCCCCGTCTCGTCCCCGGCGCGCCTCCCCCCATCGCCCAGTCAAAATCTCAAAGGAAAAAGCGAAGGACCGGCGCAAAGAGCAAAACCCCAGGCTCACCTACGGAAGGATCCGTCACCCTCCCCGACGCTCCCTCCACCGCACTCGTTGATGGTGCCGACGGCGCTCCCAATGAGATTGACCCCAAAGAGGACAATGCTACTCCCGAGCCTGCACCAGCTTCCGAGGCACCCACACACGATGACATCAACACCAAGTCCAGCCCCATCATTGAACTCGTGCAAAAGCGCATGCGCGCTCTGAACAAGAAAATCGTATGCACTATCTGTCCTCTTATCTTCCCCAATGGCTTGCGCTGTTAACTTGGCCGACCTCACAACAGTCTCGGGTCGCAAGCTATGCATCAACCGACTATGAAAAACTCAACGATGACCAAAAGCGGTCACTCAAAACCCTTCCCTCTCTCGAGGCCGTCTACAAAGAGCTCGAAGACGTCAAGAAATCAATAGAGGTGTGTGTGATCGTCGAGTGTTTACCAACCACCATGCATTTGACACGCTGCTAGGCACACGAAGCTCAGGTGGCCCGTGATCAAACATCAAAGCGTGCAGAAACAGAACGTGCAGAGTCTCTCAAAGTTCAAGAGGCTGTTTCCTCTGCCCAGGTAAATCTTCACGATACTTGCGGATCTTATAGATTACACTCTCTTACATCTCCTGATAGGCATCCTATGCTTCAAGGACCTCCTCAATGTTGACGCTCCTTCGTTTGCACTCCGTGATTGCAACCGGCGGTGTACCCCCTGTGGTGCTCGATTTCGATGACAATGAAGGCTCCGCCATCTTCACGGCATGCGATGCCCTTCTGGGTGAAGATAACGTTATCAAAAATACTATTCTTTCCGGTTTCTTGTTTGGCGAGGGCGATCTCAATGGCGTGTCGTGTGAGTATCCTTGAATTCAAGGTCACGAGATCAGTTAACCTCTTCCAGATACCCGGCTGTTAAGTATCGTAGAGTCTTTCCTCAATCCACCCCGCGAGCCTACTCCCTTGCCAGCCGAAACAGAGCCTGCAGAAACAGAGCCTGTGCCAGTAGACGAACCAGTATCAGGTATTCCTGGTTCTTTGAATGTCTCCAGTAGCTTCCATTTCATGCAAGCGAGCGAGTTGGAAACACTGGAAACACCATCGTTCGAAAACAACACCGAATGGGTAGAAAGATCTGAGGAAGAACCCAACGGTGTTTCCGAAGAACAGCCTCAAGTTGTTAAAAATGTCCCGATCGAGCCTGTAGAGGTCAGCATATACTTCTTCTTGCTTGACATGTGATTAACTGGCCACACATAGACGATCTCAGCCCAGCCGATTGATTGGGCAGAGGCAGATGAAGAGGGTGGACTTCCTTCAATCGCGAACCTTCAAGCGACTTTTGCACCGTCTGGGCCGGCGACACCTGTCGCTCAGACAATTGAAGTGAATCTACCCCCCTCAGCGCCGCTCTTGAACGGAGATGCTCCCTCCCCCGCACCGCAGACGGAAGACGATGGTTTCACACCAACGGCCCGCGGAGGCCGCGGACGAGGTAGAGGCCATCGCGGTGAGCGTGGTAGTATGCGGGGAGGCTTCCGCGGCGACAGGACAGGTTTTCATCGTGGCGGGGACCGGGGTGGTTTCCGGGGCGGCAATCGGGGTGGTGAGCGAGGTAAACTATATTCGATAACTTTCTGGTCACATCTTGAAATAAATAACGCTATTCCAGCTTATCGTGGCAATCGTTCGGATGGTGATTGGCGTAATGGCGACGGTGAAAATCGTGGCAGGGGTCGTGGCCGGGGCCGGGGCCGGGGCGGAGGTGGGGAACGGGGAGGTACGTGTCTCACGCACTGCTATACTCAAACCACCTTATAAATATGCATGTACAGGCCCAAGTCAACACGAGTCTCGTGGCGCACCTCTTCCGTCGTAGATGAGGTTGGTATGTACATTGTCTTTATTTTGCAGCCAGGCCCAAATTGGTCAGATGGATATCGGGTCTTAATGTACTCTTTCTTGTCCAATCCATGTGACTCATTTCCCAAAAGAAGGGCTTTGACCATGAGTAACACCAACGGGACCAATATCCAGCGCCACCGAATATTCCGCGAGTTGCTATACTTACCTTGATCATAACTTGGCTGTCCATCAACCCAAAATATTCTCTGGCGCATAATGTAGTTGATAAGTCGGCAACTTGAAGGCCCGGCATCCTTCCATCACCCACAGTTGTCTTCCCTGTGCTGATCTCCTCCCTGACCCCGTGATGCCTTTGCTCACTACTGTCATTGATGACAAGTCGCCTCTGATCTCGTATGATGCGACATGGCTTCCTGGAACGTCCCAAAACGATAACTTTGCTGTCGAGTGAGTTTACAAGTCGTGTCGAATCACCAGTGATAAAACCCTTGGATAGTTATTACCTGGGTACCTTTCAGAAGAACAGTGCGGCAGACGGGACGGCGTCGTTCAACTTCAATGGAACAACGTTTTGGATATACGGTGCCAACAGACCAAACCACGGGACCTATACCATCCAAGTAGACAGCAACGGTTTCCCAAACATCAATGGCTCTGGGAACAACTTGTTCCAACAATCCCTTTTCAGCACGAACGTCAGCCAGGGAATGCATACCGTGCAGCTCATAAACACCGGTGGAACATCTGGTCTTTATGTGGATATCGACATGGTTAGTAAAACCTACCTATCATATTCTCGACACCAGGTTCACAGCGCGTAGATCGTGTGGCAATCCGAGGTCGGAAATGTAGAGGATCAATTGGTTCCCGAATTGGTTCAAGACTCCGATCCTCGCTTCCAATACCAACAGTCTGTGTGGGGAACGACGTCAGCTACCAGCAACCTGAACTTGAACTTGTTCAACAACGGCACTGGCCGGTGTGTACCAGTGATCAAGAAGTCTTTACCGAGTTGACTTCCTTGTAGCGTCACATCGGCATCTGCTGCGACCGTTTTGTTCGCTTTTACAGTATGCCCGCTTTCGTTTGTTATCGCCTGTGAATAACATCGTGTCCTATAGGGCATGCTTATCATCTCGCATATCGTCCTGCTCGAAGCTGACCGCCTTAACAGGCGAGGCCGTTACATTATATAGGTCGTCGGGACCCTCCAACGGACCGTACTCAGTTCAATTGGATGGTGGTCATACTGTGCAGTATAATGCATCGAACGCTTATCCAACGAACTATGGCGTTACGATCTACCACGCCGATAATCTTGGTCCCGGTGTACATCAAATCCTTCTTACTAATCTCCCTGACACAAGTGGGCAATACCTGACTATCGATCATGCACAGTTATGGACCATAGCGAAGTACTTCGTTACACCTCTCTGCTCTGTTCGGCACGTTGACGAAACTACATTTCCTAGTAGTTCTACTTCCCCTTTACCAAGTGTCATTTCATGTGTCCCTTCTTCAAGGTATATTCCAAGCGACGCTCATTCTTTCCTACGTTGACACATTCTACTCTACCAGCAATCACGACTTCACTTCACCCAAGTACGTGACCAGAATCATGCAATCGATGTAGTCTAACCCTACCTCAAGCAAGATCAGCTCAGGCGCAATTGCTGGCCTAGTTGTCGAGGGCGTGATTGCCCTTCTAGCTGCTGCCGCTGCCGCACTCTTTTACCTACGGTGGAAAGCAGCGTTGAACGGGCCACCTACTTTTTATACTCCATTAGCTCGATCCCCTGATGCAACTACAGCGACTGCGACTGGCATTGCGCCATCCCTTGAGACCAGGAGTAACCCAAGCTTGGTCCAGAACAACCCTTTCCAGCCGCTTACTGCCGCCACCAGCAGCAGTGTCGCATCCTCCCATGTAGCACTTCATTCGTTTGACTCCCGAGCTATCGCGGACGGAGTGACTTCCGCGAGCCCAGTCCCGAACGAGGTACGTAAAGTGCTACAAGATCGACCGTCCTGTATACAATGTTTTTTAGGGACAAACGTTCGGTCCGAGACCTCTCCCAGCAGGAGGTCCCACGGGCTTACACGGAGGCAATGACCGGCCTAGTTCCCCGCCCGGCTACGACACTGCAATCCGCAGCCCGCCTGCGTGACCGCGTTGTATGCATATGGGTTTACTTCAAGTAAATAGACATGAGGGTCGCAAATTCCATTACCCGGTTCGGACGTTACAATATTATATACCCCGGGCTTGCATATTAACAGGAATATAACTTGATGTTCTAAGAACAGTCAGAGTGCTGGAACTCTGACGCACCATCTTACGACCTTTGAAAGTGTTTTGCAATGTGCATTGTCGCAACGCATAGCCGCTGTCTTCAGAGTTTGTGCATGCACCGAAGATATAATTTTCTCGCTCTCCATGGCGTCTACGTAGTCCGGCCTAGACCGTCTGCGGGCACAGTCCGAGCATTGTTTGGTAACCCATTTCTTCCATCGATGGCTGGAGCCGGACTCGGACAAGCTTGGAACCGGTGGAGCGGCGCAGTTGTCCTTAACTGGACAGGTCATTTAAATACTGAGTCGGGTTCGTCACTTGACCCCCTTACTTTCCCCTTATCATCCGCCATCGATATCGATCATTAGCCATGCCCCAAAGTATGTTCGCCATATCTGCACTTACTAGAGGTCCCGATCTCAACGCTTGAACATAGCGTTCATACTCACGTTCACCAGCGTTGATGCGTACGAGAAGGGCAGACAGGAGATTGAAGCAGGTGGGGGCGAGATCAAGCAAGACTATGGACCCATTATCAAGGTACACCATCACCGTTTCGTCCCTATTTGCCATCCGATCCCTAAGGCCAACTTGCAGGGATTCGCTGCCAGCATGCCTGACGCACTTGTCGTCGAATTCACGCGTCAAAGTGGCTTGGTTGGTAGTGGCATCAGCAGCTTTGGTACCGTAGAGCTCTTCCAGAGTGTTGATTGGTCGTACTGATTCCACCTTTG
The DNA here is from genome assembly GCA_038090075.1 of Xanthoconium purpureum. Taxonomy (NCBI): domain Eukaryota; kingdom Fungi; phylum Basidiomycota; class Agaricomycetes; order Boletales; family Boletaceae; genus Xanthoconium; species Xanthoconium purpureum. The sequence goes on along the minus strand of JBBPMA010000725.1, from coordinate 7,773 downwards.
TCAGAGCCTGACCGTGAGGTCAAGATCCAAGAGCAGTGATAGGATACCAGGATCATAGTAGAACCGTACACCATATCATACGAGTGAACTGGCATTATTATCCGCAGATAGGTGCGCGATGGTATCACACTGGACCAGAGTCATTTTGTGTCCCTTTTTTCCATCTCGTAGCTCCAGAGGAATGAGATCGCAACATAGAAAGGGCAGTGTAAAGCTCTTGTCGAGACGATCAAGCCAAATAACAAAAGGGAAATAGCCTCAAGTCACAGTGACGATATCTCCCCTACCATCCTTGAGCACCACCAGCTCACATTCGATTTTCTCTCCAGTATCCATGCAAACCACCTCGGTCGGATCAATGGACGAGGTCCGTATCTGTCGGCGCTCAAAGAAGGAACGTCCAAGGACGACATCAAAGTGAGGTTCCTCGGAGAGGTAAACGGGTATAGAGACACTCTTCGACTTGAGTGGCGGCGGCCGTGAACTGCCGTTAGCAGACGTTCCAACTTCCGGTCCGGGAGAGGGGGAATTGGCTGGCAACAATGTTATGGGCCATTTTCCGAGATTGACGAGTCCGCCATATCCATAATGCCCGGGCGCAGCGTCCTCGGGTATGAATCCGTGTCTCAGGGCGAACTTTCTTGAAATGTACACATGGCGATGACCACTTTTGAGGAGCATCCGCACTATGGGAATCCTACGTCAGCCTTTGCCGGAACGTCGACTCCTTGGAATGCAAGAGCGGGACATACCGTTCTCCACGGGGCCAATAGTACCCATGACGGTCCTCACGCCATTTTCGCTGTGGAATTTTTCAAACTCTTTTCTGTGTTTTGCAGCTCTTGATTCCCCTTCAATTGTCTTCTGTTTCTTCTCTCTGCAACTCCCTTGTGAGTGGGATCGGGGCGACACAGAGCGAGAAGGCTGAAACAGATAGAACGACGGATTTCGGTAGGCGGGTGGCTCTGGCAGCTGACCTGCGGGGTCGTGGACGTATAGAGTAAACGACGTAGCTTGACCAGAAGTAGAAGGTGAATTTTGGCGCCAGGTAAAGATCGTGTAGTCGCTATCTAGAGAGATCACAAACAGGATGAGTGAGACAGACTGCCAAAGGGTAATAAGAGTGCGTATTACCATCGTCCAGATTCCAGATAGCGTCACCCCAGAGATATTTGATCCATCCTGATTGAACCCGTTTATCATGAAACTCTGCACGGCATTTCCGGGTTAATTTGTCGCAAAGCTGCCGCATCGACTCGTCCTTTACTACGTTCCTCCAAACTGAGATCTAGTATTAGTGAGGAATGTGTCACCTACTGACAAGAATGCACGATGGCAAAGGATGAAGCTGGGGTATGTACATTGAGTATAGGGGGAGATACAGAGGCGGACATTGCAGGTCGGGAATGACTTAGACGGAAGAGCTGACAGTTGGGCGGAAGCCACTCAGACTCGTCAAACATTCCCACGGTAGCAGAACATATGACATTGTGCAGATCTAATGGTGCTTGCAAAAGCTACTGTGCAGCTCGTCAATAAGGCTAGTTACTCGAGCTGCGATATGTGGTCTACGTAACCTCGATCTAAAATATCCCAAACACAATCAGATCAAACGTCACCAACAGCTTAACAATGGTTTTGCTTGAACCGTTTCAAGGCGCTACGGAAGATATTCAAGAGCTATACAAGCAGGGTAGTGGTAAAACACTGACCTCGACGATGACTGTGCGCTTGCGCTGTTCGGCCTCGTCGGTGGTCATCCATTCCAAGGTGTTGTCTAGTTGCTGTCTGGAGCGCATTGTATGGCTATTCCATCTCAGGTGCCGTGCCAAGGGAGATTCGACATGTGACATAGACTTAGACATGGCTGTCAGGTCCTCTTCTGTCATGGAATCAGCAAGCGATTGGTCGCCGGGTAACGAGGTTACTCCGTCGGGGCTCTCAAGGGGTGAAAACTCCGCCGACGCAGACAAGTCCTGAGGTGCTGTTGCCCGTTCTTCCGTCTGTATAAGAAGTGATGTACGTTCGCGCGATGCGGCAGACTCGCCCACATCCACCTCCTCGTCTTCCTCCTCGATCAAGGGTTCATCAACGCCAAGCCTCTGTAAACTAGCTTCGACTGCATCCAACCTCTCAAGGTGCTCAAGCATGGTCACTCCTGTAGTACCAGGATGGACTTTTTGGAACTTCGAGGAAAATGGGACCGGGCGGTTCGCCTCAGACGAACGCCGGCGCACAGGAGGAGGGAATTCGCTTGAATGGCTAAGACTGCGAGTGCGACGGGGGAGGGGCACACTGCTGATTGATGGTCGGGGAGAGGCACTTTGGGGTTCCGCGCCTGTGGGGCATATCATTTCTTCCACGATTTCCGTCTCATCGTCCCAGACACGGGCTCTCGTCCGCCGAGTTAACTCCAAAGGGCCTGGATATCAATGAGAAACGCGACATACTTAACGCAAACGAATCCAACCAACCTTCGTCCTAACACATTGTAGAAGTCTACTCAGTTGATCTCTTCGCTGCAATACGAATCAGGACTCACAGCGTGCTTCAAAGATTCGACAATGTTGTAAGCTTGTCCCTTGATGACAGCCAGCTGCCTCTGGTAACAAAATTTTCAGGTGACAAAGGTCAGAGTATATTACCAAGCATGCACTTACTTTAAACATCTTCGGGTGGAAATCTGGATCCACAGCGAATAGCTTCCGCAGTTGGAATGTTGTTTCTTCCCACCACGTTTTGCTAGTCAAAAGTGGCAGGAAGTGTTGTCGTGTTTTTTCGCTAAATGGTCGGCCGATCAAGCTGACGGGAAGGTAAAGCCATCCGTAAGTATACGAACGCCATCCTTGTGGGTGTTCGTGAGGGAAAGAGAGCGAGTTATCAATAGCAGCGATGTGTATGTGCGGGTGGCGAGTATAATCATTCGACGGTACTTGTGAGGCCTGAGAATGTGGGATAGTGTGAGCAAAATTTACTGTGGATTGCGAGGGTGCCGAGGAGTCCTCGTGCCGAAGCTCGCTCATAAGCGACATTTGTGGACGTTTGGAGGGCTGAGGAGCCACATCAACCAGTGATTTTTCGTGATCGCCTTCGCAATACTTGATCATGTAATTGTCAGCTCCTCGATCCGTATTGAGCATAAGGTAATCTGGATAGCGAATAAACCTAACCCTACAACTTGATAGAAATCAAGAAAAAATACCTAATATCATGAGTCTTCCAGGAATATATTCATGAACACAAAGAATTTCACATGTCTAAACGAAGGCTTACTTTTCAAGCTCTTCTCTGAAACTCTGTTGAAGCGCTCTCGACCAATAAAATGGACGACCAGAATCGCTCTCTTCTGTGGCATCGAATAAAGCACGTTCTTCCTCCGGGTCTTCCTCTTCCAATTCTTCTGCACCAGTTTTCCCACAGATGATCTTGAATGCAGAGAAGAATTTCTTCGTGGAGGTCCCCTTTCTGTGAGGCGAATCGTCAAATGTGTCGGTCAGTGATCGACCCGGCCATGGATGCCTGCGCAAGAATTCCGACGCGTCTAGGGATTCCAAAATAAGTGAGAGCTTGGTGTCCATGACAAGAGAAACGTTTACCAGTGTATCCGTGCATGAAAAGCTGCATGCTTCCTATTTTTTCTGGTAATGGTTTGCCCTTCTTCGCAGCACTTCTGTCGAGCCAATCATAGAAGAATGCCTCATGGGATGTGAATCTCTGGATCAGCCAATGAAAGTGGTTCATACTAACCTGGCTCGAAAGTGACACAAGTTGGGTGCGTGGGACGATATGTAGTGAAAGACGTTCGTCCAGCAAAGAAGCAGCTGCCTCCGATATGTAGCTAAAATAAACATTCCGCGTAAGCTGCGTAAGGTCGAAATAGAATCAAATCACCTTAAATTTGGTATGAGACAAGACCGACCGAACGGGATGATCCAACGGAATTGACGATGGAGCCATTTCGTAGTCTGCACTGTGCTGTGAGGTGATTACACGAGGCACGTAGTAAAATCCATGCCTTGGGGTTAAGATGACCATACGGTTCTTCATCTTTGGGTTTGAATACCCTGTGTGAGGTTTAACCTGTACTCCTTGGAACACGATATATGTAAGTATACTCACGCGACAGTCTGAACCCTGCCGTCTATTTTCGCACGAGCGAAGTAAGAGCCAGAAGAACCTTTGGCGATTATCTTAGGGTGTATGCCCGCCGCAATTGCATTTCGAACCGACTGCGTGAAGCTGACAAGTGTGGGTGGTAGTCGACAGACCAGGTCACAGCATAACATACCTATCAAAGGCGGCTTGTGTCACTGGGGGGTCGTGGTCCAACGTTTTGACCTATTGCAAAATGTATGCTGCTCAAGAAGCGCGACAGGGTGCAGGGGACTTACCGCGGACATGGCCCCCTCATTCGCCCCGGAGGGAAGAACATAGGGATCGAAAACACTTTGCCATATCTCCTTCCGCGAATGGTCCTCCACTTTTTTCTTCCGTTTCACCTTTTGTGCAATGGATTCTGTCCACCTAGCCGACGGTCAGCTTGAGCGCTGCGGAAAGCGTACAACCGCACCTTTTGAATGCATTATCCAATTTGCGCAGGTCTATGTGGCCAGATTTGTACGGACGCTTAGGTGCTCGACCATGCGCTGGTTTAGCAATGTGATCAGGTTCGCCGCCGTTGACCGTCTCCTCGTCTTCCTCCACATGCTGGGGTAACCGTTCGTAACCAGCAGTGCTCGGCATAGTGAGGAAGTTTAAAGGTAGAATAACTCCAAGCTACGAGGGAACTGTCGGATGTGTAGTGCAATGTGGTTTACTGCCAGCATGTGTAGCGCATCGCTTGGCAGTGTTCTAGGAGACTTCAGGTGAGGCGTGGCCTGCAGCGTGCACCGCCACACCTAACGTAATTCGGGTTGCTCAACAATTTCAAGTTCTGAGTTGCGAATTCCCGGTGCCCCTTGGAAGTAACGTGCATGAGTTCGTTGAGAGTGAACACGATGCCCCCGAAGAACAGCCCACCCCTCAAACTCGTATCACAATAATTTAAATAGATTGCTGGCAACAGTCACGCATCCACCACCAAACCACACGTAGCGTACATAGTTATATACTCGTCTAGTGTCAATAGTACCAACTTGTATCAAGCGAACGGGTAAACAGGAGGGGTCGGAACGCATATGAAAAAGGGTGAGTCCTCCGTTACTCAAGTCGCGTTCGGCTTGATCCTGCTGTCTCGCACCCCGAGGACCCTTGTATGTAGGGCCCGATATCGATTACCTTCTCCGCGTCAGAGCTGATATTCTGTGCTGGGAAAGCGGCAAGACAGGGTGCATTGAAGATGGAGCGATCAATGACTGCGGGGATGGAACGAATTGTGATCGTCGCCCATAGTAAGAAGACGACGCCTACGGGAATACAGTTAGCAGAGAGTAAACCAGGCAGTCGCGAACATACATGACCAAAGCGAACCGAAGACCCGGAAGAACCCACTATCAAGGACAACCCCTAATCGTACTGACAGCAGTGCGTATACTCCGTTCGGGAAAATGAGACCCCAATACGCCAGCCCAAACTTTGGTACACCAGATTGTCTCACGACACTGAATATAGACAGGAGGGCGATGCAGATCCAGCATATTCCCATCGACCAGAGAATGTAGGCCACGCAGAAACAGAAGGAATAAAGGAGTTGTCCCGACGCAGCAGACATGGGGAATTCGCCCGTATTATGTACGGGGAACAGTGTGGCGAGGTTGGCGCCGTTTACAAGCATTGAGTAGCCTCCCTGACCCAATGGTCCAAGGACAATGAAGGCGGACAGGATCAAGTTTGCATCTGGCGGCCCGTAGACAATTAAGCGAGCAAGGTACACCGTGGTCATCATGATCGCGAGACTAAGTCCGATGATGACCATTGAAAAGGAAATAGCCGTGGTGAGAAAAGCAAGTGTTGTCGAATGAGGGTGGAGGGCAGTGGCTAGCAAACCACCAGTAGACGACGCGACGACGAGAGTGACGACTGGCAAAAGCCACACGGCTGCCATCTTGGAAAAGGTCTGTGTTTGAAAGCTCGACCTGTCATGTTTTGAGAATAAAATGCGAGGATGAGGTTCGTCGACGTACATTGCATGAACCATGCCGAATGCACACAAGAAGGAAACCGCAGAGTCAATCCACCAGCACCCCCACAAGAAGTAGAGGAAGCCCGGACCGCCCACGCCAGTTTCTTGATTGATATCCTGTGAAAATCAAGTCTCTGCTAGAGTACAAGGCCAGGTGTCACTCACGACGGCAATGTTAATGAGGGTAGCAAAACCCATTGGAGCAGCTCCTACAAACAAACTTTGGGCAGGGTGATGCAACATTTTCGACCAGACACCTGGAAACAATGCATATCTGGCAGTAGTGGCACCACTGATCAAGATGAAGAGGACGAGATTAACAAAGAATATAATGAGAGTAAAAATCCTGATGAGAGGGCTCCCGTGGCCGTAGGGAAAGTTGTATATGAGGGCGGAGGTTGCGCCTGTCCCCATGATGACTGTGTGCCATGCAGGGGTGAAATGTCTGCGAGCACTGTTAACATTCTCAGTCGAGGCGCAGGACAGAAATACGACTCGCCTGATACACTCTCTCCAAGTTTTCCTGGACGACATGGTGCAAGTGCGACCACAAGCAAACACAGCAGAGGAGGAGGTTGCCATCTGGACTGCATTTATGTGTGAGGCTCTGTTCGAGGTTCCACGGGGTTCATTGAGAATCTCACTAATAACGGTCAGTCATTTTTGTAAATTCGGAATTCGCTTTCAGCGTGACTAATGGTTCCGGCAGGCGGCTCGGCGATGCCTTAAGGGTTGATCCGGGTGGGCTATTATAAGTGAATTTTGCTAAACGTCAGAATAAAAAAAAGCAGACGCTCGAGAAGCTATTAAATAAATACTTAGATAATTCGGAATTCCAGCCAGGTATCTATAAAGCTGGGAAATTGCGTGATAACTCACGGTACGTTGCATGGTACTCGTACCACTACATTGGCATGTATTCAGTGAGCATAAATACATGTCGAAGAGCTATTCGATATATTCTTGTACTCACTGAGTGCCTACGTAACTGCGAAACGTGAGTACTGTGCTATCGATCCATGTATCCATGTGCCAGCGGTGGCCTCGGATGTGCGTACACATCAACATTGCTGCGGATCGACGTCATTGGTATTACGCCTAGGTGCGTCTGCGATGCGCAGGTGACAACAGAGTCTGAGGGAACACCTCGGCGCGCACAGAAGGCGACGACTTGGAGTGTTTGGAACATGGGCGCCGGGACTAGCCGAGTGGCGCGTTACGGTCACAAAATGTAACTTCAATGAGTACCTAGTTACATAACCAGTCAGTGTTGTTCGTCATCTGCCGCGAAAGTCGATTGGTTAGTATGATCGGCGACTGGTTAGACCTATCGGCAACGGCTCGTTCTTCTTGTCTGAAGAGCTTGTGTAGGTGTGATTTCCTACTGGTTCACTTCGTCGGTCGGGGTGAGTAGGCAAGAAGAAGTGTAATACATATTATATCCAGTCTGTGCTTCATGAAAATTTACTATCGTGCCACATGAAACACTGCGTACGGTTCATACTACGAAAAGCGGTCCGATTTGGACCAGCGGAAACCTTGCTTGCAAGGTAACATCTATGTAACAGCAAATTGCAAACTATTCGTTCCAAATGTCACGACGACAATGGATGAGCTCCATTCGTCCACACATTTAAGGCCAGTCTGACTGG
>JBBPMA010000724.1:0-18083 GCA_038090075.1 Xanthoconium purpureum | reverse complement strand
GACAGCGCCGGTCATGACGACCACAGCGGCGAAAAGTGTGGTAAGGCGTACGAACATGGTAAAGAGGATGTGTTTGATCGCAGAGCAGAACACTGCGGCTGGGTGAGGTCGATAACGCCCTTTTATATGTCTCGAGCTCTCCACTTGATCCAGAATCGGTCAGATGCAATCAGGTTATTTACGTCCGACGAGTATTAGTATTTCGTGTCCGCACTTGGGCCGAATATCAGTTTCAGAACGTTTCATTCGAGTCCAAAATGTTCTATGCATGTGGGGTGTCTTACAGCACAACTTACTCAGATGGGCCTGCCAAATCGAGGAGCGTGTGATGCGAGAGAACGAGTTCGGCTCATTTCATGAACTGGCATCAAACTTCAAAGAACTCCGTCTGTTGGCGCAAGTCAGTACGTATGTCGGGGGAAAAGCGGCCAGGTGCACAACAAAGACTCCGCTAAAAGTAGCAGAGGCGATGAGAACATTGCAGGACCTGGTCATTGACGAGTGACGTTGAATTTACCCCAGTTCTGTAGAGGGGGCGACATTATACAGGCCTCCACCTTACAAGAAGGACATATGATCGCTAAACCCATACGTATTCATTGATCATTCGCGCGTTGTGTCTGGTGGAGCCGAAGAGTGGCCAAGTTGTAGATCCGGGGAGATTGACAATCACCTCATTGGGATTCAAGTTGACATGCTCTTGGGCGCAGGACTCGATGTGACCGCTAAGGGACGGGTAAGTCCGTTTTTAAACTGGACTGATTTACATAAAGCGAATAGAACACACGAAGCAAGGAGCAGTAACTACGGGGTAGACGCCTGCGAAAAACAGGTGTGGATTTTGGTGTAGGAATGATTCTTGGTTATAACTTCATGGTATTGGTGTTCCGCGCACGAGAGTGAGCCGACAAAATGCTACAGCACGCTCGTGGACTACTATATTTTGATCCAAACGATTAGGGGTTGCGTCGATGCAGACCACGAGGTTTCTAGAGTTTGGGACCTGTCAAGGACTGCAGTTTATACAGCTACTAGACGATGAAATCCCCACGGCGCCAGATGGGCTCCCCGGGGGCGGCATATCATGTGCGTGGTTAGAAGAGGCTGGGGCCACTAACGTTCGCTTGAATTTTACTTCCGACACGCCTATGCTTGCACCTTCAGTGGCTGTCACGCTCCCGCGCTGTCTTGGTCGACCTTGAGGAAGTGCGATGACTGGGATGTTACAGATATCGTGTCGTGATGAGCACGCGATATATACATGGGCTACTACATTCTTCAGAATGTCAGCCAGCGAGACGTTCTCCCGAAATTGCACCTTGATCATGCTATCAGCCGCGAGCCGCCTGTAGTCCATCCCATGTTGACCCATCGACACTGGCATGACCAAGAGCGCACCAAACGGTTGTCTAGGACGGGCAATGAGGCGTCGTGCAAGCGTCTCTCTATCCATCAGAGTCGCAGGCGAAGGGGCAGCATGCGATGGTGGTTCTGGTTCCGGTGGCAATAGGGTATCTTGAACTTCCTCGTCAGGAGTTTCTCCCTCGTCTGTGTCTTGCGAAGGTGGCGGCACAACATCGTCCTCCGTGAATACCCCACTCGGCATGCCCTCACGTTCCAGGAATAGTAAGCCATGGGTGAATCAAACACAGTGATTTCCTCCGAGAGAGATCATGTCTTGTCTTAATTTCCACCGGCCCAAAGGGGGCAGTGTCTGCACGGTAGATATGTCCTCGGCACGTTCGATAAGGCAAAGATGCGGGAGTTGGAAGGTGATACATGGGAGTTTCATTCGACTAGCTGCGAACGAAGGTGCAGGGAGCTTGCAGAGTTTGTCGTACAACTCCAAAGCGGTATTGAGATCGAACGAGGGAGAATGCGAGGCGGTGATGATTTTTTCCATCTCGTCATCTGGAAGGGGGGGCGGGAGGTGGGAGGACGCCAGGTCTTTAAACACTGTGATGTGGGCAGGCAGGCAACTGTTAAAGCTGCCAAACTCTCTGGTCCATGCAAGGATGCTCGCATCCCCAGATCCGGTGAGGATATGTGCCAGTAGACGTCCGAGTGAGCCATCCCCTCCATCGTATATCGCGGGGATCCCGGTAACCGAGAAGATGCCGAGCAATGGGTAAGCAGCGTCTTCCATCAGCGTCGTATGTCGCGTCGAGGCGAGACGAAGCTTCTCCCGAATGCTACTCAGGCCTGGGCGAAGTTCCATCAATTGTTGCGCAGGCACTCTGGTGACTTCCTCCATCTCCGAGATGATTTCCCGCGACTCTTTGTGGTTCGGTAATTCCACATTGAGATAAAGCTTCCAACCCTCCGTGTAGAACTGAATAATTTTTGCCGCAGTGTATTCTTGAAGTGTCCAGGCACGACTGTTCCAAATGCTATTTACGAGAGCGCAGCGCAGCGCCGACAAAGAATGAACTTGAACATCACGAAGGAACGTGATCACCATGGCAGCATCTTGGTACTACCTGAACATGGTTTGTGCGATAGCATCGCGTATCGAAAGTGTTGTCGTACTTCCCTTTTGATGCGGACGGAGTCGATGTATGTTGTCATTGAGGACATTAATTCACTAAGGATTGGTAGCGCTTCGAATGTAGATGCGTGTTCAACTCTATCGTGAAGAGAACCGGTGGTAGTGTTGATGAGCACGCGTGGCAAACGACGGACAGCCCGTTGAACAATACTGCGAATGGTCGCGCGTGTGTTTGACGAGTTGACGTACCGATAGGGATGCTCTGCCAAAAAATGTGAACAAGGCATCTTTGCCACGAAAACGAGGATACGGCTCACGCTGAATGTCCTTAGCAATTAACAAACACGGTGGCATATCCCAGAGACGGGTCGATGAGAATGACGTTGTCCGGATTGACTCGAGAAGGGGTGACACTAACAGCGTGGAATTAAGTCTGTTGCACTGTCTGATGTCTATCGACTCATCATCAATAACTGATAGGTTGCCTCGTGTCCATTAGACTAAGCAACTCTTACAAAGTAACTTACATGTAAGTATCCGAGTCCTGCATCAATGTCCTGCCGTGAACAGGTCATTTATGACAGAACTTGGTCGACTTATCTTCAAATTGTTGCACGTTCTTTTGCAAGGCAGGAATTCGAGGCCACCCTCAAAACACGATTACATGATTGCGTTGATGATAGGGCGGGGGAGAAAGACTCGCCGAACAAAAAGAGGTGGTTGTTATCCTGGTCCAACTTAAGCCTATCCATTCTTATGCCGTGAAACTCTATATCTCATCGCAAAAGCCTGAATGAAATCACACATGTTGTGGGCAATACATAAAAAATTTCCCACACATTTGTGCCGTCGAATCTTGCATTGCAACAGCCATGACATGAGATCATTAACTCCCCTCCCATACACCTGCGTGGACCACACGGTTCGCTTTGAAAGTTTCGATATGCACAACCAAAATCAGACAATCTTTCCTACACCAGAATCACGCCTGTCTTTCGCGGGCGTCTACACCGTAGTTGCTGTTCCTCGCTTCGTGCGTTCTATTCGCTTTAAATCAGTCCAGTATAAAAACGGACTTACAGGTCCCTTGGCGGTCACGTCGAGTCCTGCGCCCTGTCATTCCCAATGAGGCAGCTGTCAATCTCCCCGGATCTACCGCTTGGCCACTCTTCGGTTCCACCAAGACACAATGCGCGAATGATCAATGAATACGTATGGGTTTAGCGCTCATATGGCCTTTCTTGTAAGGTGGAGGCCTGTATAATGTCGCCCCCTCTACAGAACTGGGGTAAATTCAACCTCACTCGTCAATGACCAGGTCCTGCAATGTTCTCATCGCTCCTGCTACTTTTAGCAGAGTCTTTGTTGTGCATCTGGCCGCTTTCCCCCCGGCATACGTACTGACCTGCGCCCACAGGCGGAGTTCTTTGAAGTTTGATGTCAGTTCATAAAATGAGCCGAACTCGTTCTCTCGCATCACACGCTCCTCGATTTGGCAGGCCCATCTGAGTAAGTTGTGCTGTAAGACACCCCACATGCACAGAATATCTCGGACTCGAATGAGCGTCGAAGCGTTCTGAAACTGATGTTCGGTCCAAGTGCGGACACGAAATACTAATACTGGTCGGGCGTAAATAACCTGATTGCATCTGACCGATTCTGGATCAAGTGGAGAGCTCGAGACGTATAAAAGGGCGTTATCGACCTCACCCAGCCGCAGTGTTCTGCTCTGCGATCAAACACATCCTCTTTACCATGTTCGTACGCCTTACCACACTTTTCGCCGCTGTGGTCGTCATGACCGGCGCTGTCACCGCCACCAACCATGCTCAATGCAAGTTGACGCACGTGTGCTGCCAGGAAGCCCAGCTTGTACGTCGTCATGTCGTATGAGTACCCTTGGACCATGTTGATCTGCATGTGATCAGACCCCGAGAGGCTGGCAGGGAAGCCCCTGCAAGCTCGTCAAGGATTGTCATCAGGACGAACCGTGCCCCTATAAGCTCTGCTGCAACTATTTCGTGCGTAGCCAAACCTATCTGCTGGGACTCATGTAATGACTCGGAGATCTTCTTCTGACTTGTGTGACGTGTAAAGGATGGCAAAACTGCAGCAGTGTGCGGTCAACCCGAAGGCCACAAGATGAGTGAGGAGGACCAGCCTGAATTTGTGGTTTTTGACTGGGAGATGTAACGTTGTCGAAAGTCGAAGCCATTTTAGCTTGATGTCAGTTGTACTTTTACGATGCAGTGGATTTTGTGAAACGTATACTCGTGTATCGCAACTGGGACTCAGAGTGCGGGTGTCTTCAAGGACGCCGGAAGCCGAGGACAATACTCGGCTCTTGAGGAGGCCTATGTGATTTCGTTCTGTCAGTTCGCTCTGGGATGCACCCTCTGCAATCCACGATGTTTTTGTGTCCAACGCCGCACGCCACGGGAAAAAACGAGTTCGCTCGCAATTAGAGCATGTTGCGTACTAGTAGATCTCAACTAGATGGGATGATTCAGATCCAGAGTCGGGCTTTTGGTGTCAGTAATATACGCAGATTGCAACGCAATCCCGCCGGAATTGCTGGGCTCGCAGGCTATGTAGTGTGCGTCTCATCGCGACAACATTTGTTGTAATCGATCCTGTCCCATATTTTTCAGTGTAACAAGATGCGCACACACACACGAAGAAAAAAAGAAAAACACAAAAAGGTGCAACCGCGTCCGAGTAGGATCCGTCATAGAAGTACTGTAAGAACCAGTACATGGCGCTTTGCGATAACTTGGCGCTCATACTGGCGAAGCAAAACCGATAGGAGTCTTCCAGTTATGGGAAAGGTACACTGCATCCGGAACGTGCCGTAACCAATCATAATGCCGACCGCTAATTCTGCGGCTCCATGGGCCTGCAAGGACTGTTTCGACGACCACCTGCGCACAAGATGCACCTGAAACGGCCTTGGAAATCGCGTGCGGGTAGTGCTTGGGATCTTGCCCTCTCACGGATGGTCGTCAGCGAGCCAGACGCTCTGACGCTGTCAGGAACTGTCGACAGATTGTGTGTAAGCCATCAAGGGACGATTTGCTAAACGAACCTAGGAGGTGCCCATCGTTTGAAAGGATGGAGGCGTACGTCAAATAGCTTCCAAGGCGGTGGCACCGCACAATCGATACTCGTGAAAAGGACAGCTTGATAGGTTTTGGGTTGCTAGTTGATGAATTTTCGATTGAGAGGACGACGTGCACTGGCCCAGTGGAATAGCAGTGCACGACGGTGCGATAGGGGTGATTGTTGCCAGAGCGAGGATGAGCCAATCGGGAGTGGATAACCTGTGTCGGATAGGAACGGTATCAGCGGGAGTTCCGCAGCCATTGTTCGGTCCAATGTGTCGACTGGCCCGACTGTGAGGTTGTTCAGGGTGTTTGTAGCGTGGCGCCGCATGTGTCGTGATTGGAGGACGTTCAGCCTCCGTCGAGACTGAAACCCGAAAAAATTAATACGGGTACAAAGACGTCCGTTTCCCCTTTCTTCTAGCTACCTCCTCCTCCTCCTCTCCTTCTTCCAACTACAGAGTTGTTTTGGAAAGCGAATGGAAGAGTCGCCGCCAGCATTGCGTTCGACCATTTTGGGTTCCTTTCTCCGTGGGCGTCCCCGCGGTCTCTCCACTTCAAATCCACCACCACAAGAACAGACCCCCTCGCCTCCAGCAAGTCCTCTCCCGACGACCTCCAGAGCTCACCGTCGCAGGTCCTTCGCTCCAGCTGGCCTCATCATCCCACAACTCGCCGCAAACGGAAACACCCAGTCCACACCCGTATCTGCCTCGCTCGGCATATCAAGCATCCTCAGGCGAAGACGTTCAACCGGACAAGCCAACACAACCGCAACCCAAAACTCTCCCCCTCCCACATCCGTACAGCCCGCCACCGCCCCTCCCACTCCCCCGCCAGCAAACGCCAATTCGATGCCGCTCTCAGTCCCACCCCAGCTCCATCGTGGCCCATCGACCGCCTCTCCCTCCCCAAACCAGGCACACCGCATCCGTCTCGTCCCCCATCTCGACTCTCGTCGCACCCTCCGCTTCGAGCCTATCACCCGCGATCTCAGAGACGATGACCCCCCACTTCGCATAGGTAGATTCACAGACAGATCCGGAATCGGTCTCAACGCAGCCAACCTCCTCTCCTCCAACAAACTCGCCTTCAAATCAAAAGTCGTCTCCCGCTCTCACGCGGAAATTTGGTTCGAATCCGGAAAGTTCTTTATCAGAGATACCAAATCCTCTTCGGGCACCTTCCTCAACCACCTCCGTCTCTCCCCCGCCGGCCACGAATCTAGGCCTTACCAACTCAGGGATGGAGACGTCCTCCAGCTCGGCGTCGATTACCAAGGTGGCTCAGAGGATATCTACAAGTCTGTCAAGATAAAAATTGAGGTTGGTAGGGAGTGGCAAGCAGGCGCCAATGCCTTCAAGTGCGTATCAATCATCACCACATCACCGTTCTCGTTGACCTCCTCCCCAGCACCCATGCCATCAGCCAACTCAAAGCACTGGCTGTCACCGACTCGGGCAAACCAGGCGATTCCAAAGAACTCGCCAAGGGCAAACAACGACTGCCCAAAACCAACATCCCAGACTGTTGCATATGTGCGTCTTTTTTTCTTCTTTCACACTCGCGCGCCTTATCGTCGTCCAGGTCTCTTTTCTGTCACCATCCGTCAAGCCCTTTTCATCGCTCCTTGTTCACATGCCTTCCATTACAAATGTATCCGCCCCCTCCTCGAAAAGCACACGTCCGCATTCTCCTGCCCCCTCTGCCGCAGTTTCGCAGACCTCGACGAAGACGTCGAGATCGAACACGAACACGAACCAGAAGACGACGACGTCGAATGGGAAGATGTCGCGGCACCCACATCCGGGTCCGCACCACGTATCGCCTCCACCACCTCCGCGCGCCAGCTCGCCAGTCCACCCCCGCTCGCCCGAGACGGCGCCGAAACAGAAGTAGAGACGGACATGTTCGGGGATGGACATCGCACGCGACGACCACGCCCCACCGTCCGCACGGACGGGCACATCGCGATCCCGCCGATGGACCCCGTCGTGGACCTTTCCGAGCGAGTCGACCTCGACGCAGAGATGCTTGACGTCGAGGACGGGTTGGACGACGGGGGCGAGGTGGCCGACGATGGGCACAGCCTGAATCACGATCGATTCAACCCGGGGTACGTCACGCATGGACCTGGGTTCGGTCTCCCACTTGCTGGCACCGGGAATGCGAACGCATCTGGGGCGCGCGAGGATGCGTATGCATCCGAGGGGGACGCGAGTCGGAGTGCAAGTGCCGAGGGTGTGGGCGTTGGGATGTTGGTGGGGGATGTGATTCCGGATACGGACCCCGTTATTAGCGGGAAGCGGAAGCGGTGACCACTCCTCTCCCGTATGGTTCTCGGGCGATCTTGGCCGGGTAAGATGCGACACGTTCGCACGTTGACCCGAATCCGAGATGGCCCGTAGCTGGACCTCGTTGCCTGTTTCTTTCTTTCTTTTTTGAATTATTCCCTCTCGTTTTTCTGTTGTTGTTTTTTCCTATTACCCCGCCTTTCCTTTTGACTCGTGCTATAGGGTATGTAAACTTCAAGTGATTCTTTTTGTTTCCCCCTTTCCTACCGTCCCTGTCTCTGTTTCGAGTCCTCGTCTACACTATCTATCTACATCAATCGACTCGTTAACCCCGTTTCTCTCTTTAATTACCTTTTGCCTTCCCACGTATATGGTGTTCCCTCTCCCCCTTGTTCCAGTACAACACATATATACGCCCCACCATGTTACTGTTGTTTCGCCCATTTGTTTCAGAGATCCGGTGAGATCCGGGGACTACATTGTTCGTTTGTTCCGATACGCCCTTGTTGTTTCGTATGCCCTTTTTGTTTTATTAATAAGGAGAAATTTCCTCTCCGGTCTTGCGTTCTATCCTTGGATGTCTCGGGATCTCGGAGGTGAAAGGGGCGGAAAGGGGAAGGGGGGAATGGAGAAGAGCTTCAACAGGTTCAAGGCTTGCCACGCGATGAAACCACCACACATACGTATCATAGGAACAAGGGAATTCAATCACGAATCACATTCATATTGGGACAGAGACAGAGATAGAGACACATAAGACCCTCTAGGTCGTAATACAAAAACAACACAGCCGACGATAGGACCCTGTCCGCGTCGGCTCTGACCATCTACCGATACAGGTCTCTTTTTTTACCTTTTTAAATTCTACAATGAAATAAAGGAAAATGAAGGGCAAGGGAAAGGGAAAGCAAGGAGCGGAATGAAACGAAAGCAAAGGAGAGGAGAGCACGGATCACGTATCAAACCAGACGGAACGAAACGAGAGCAGTAGAACGCGATTGGGGAATAGAAATACATACGACGCTGACGCGTACGTTTCAAACGTGGTCGCGTGGGGTGGCGCGTCCGGCGTTCCATCGAGGTGTTTCCGGAATCTAAATGTCTAGCATGATCCAACGAGCGTCCAGACGCCTTCGGCTCCTGTCACGTGCGGTGAGTACCCAGGCGGTGGAAACAAAGTACGGTGGGCTTACCGCCGGGAAGGGCGCCTTCAGTCCACCATTTTGCTGTCCAGAGCTGGTTACTGTGTGGGGGTGCGATCCACAGAAAGGGCAGGGAGGGGGAGGGAAAAGAAAGAGGAGAGGAACGTCAGTGTCACACTCTATGCAAACATCACGTAGGGAACCCACTTGTACACGGCTTGATCGCCATGGAGGTACTACGAACGCGCCCATGAGTTACCGAGAACGAAACACGAAGACAAAGCAGGACGCACGATGATGTTGGTTTCAAACGCAGGCACGCCTGAACAGCCAGCGCCAGTGCCAGCGGACGTCGTCGGCGAAGCGGCCGAGGACGTCGCAGTAGCCGTCGCGGTCCTGCGGACGGACGTCGTAAACGATGGTTTCGGTTTGCGTGAAGAAGTGGGGGATGGAGAAGGAGAAGACGTTGGTGATGCCGAAGGCGACGTAGGTGGAGCCCCGCTCGACCCAGTCAACGCAGCCTTGGCAGCCTTGTCAAACCTATTGTTGGCTGTGGACACCCATCACGTCAGTCGTCGGCCCACTCACACCCCTACATCCACACGACGACGCACCATATGCCTGAGAAATATCCCACATCATGACGCCCCCAAAAGACGAAAACTGGCTCTTGATCTGAGAAACAATGGTTGCGAGTGTCGACGCGCTCACGAAACCACTGCCAGCAGCCGAGGACGAAGCAGGTACACCGATGTACACCTTGACGTTCTTGTTCGGGGACGTGTTTTTCGCCCAGTTGTCCCTAACATCCCGTCGTCGTCAGTCGACGGAGACGGAGACGGAGATAGGGGAGCGCATGTCTCACCACGTGCTAAAGTCGAAGGCCTACCGAAGCATCACGTGAGTACGAGTGTCGGACATGAAGGAAGACGACAACGCACGTTGGTGTTTGCAAAGTTATTGACGCCACAATAGTTGTTGTCTACCAGCACACCCCGTCAACAATGCCGATCGGAAAACACGGAGCAACACGCACAAAATTGAACATAGACGGCGTCAAAACCAAACGCGCTCAACGTTGTTCCAATGTAGGCATCTGGGAAAGGGCATTGTGGAGCTGTACGATCATCGTCAGTCAACCCATGCGGTTACCTCCATCCCAAAGGCGAACCGACCAACCTGCGGTAATGTAGTATCTTATGAACGCCGTGGACTTCTATCAGAACGCTTGATCGCGGCCATACGAAAGACACGCACTTTTTGTTTCCGCTGTTCATCAACTGCCGAAGTGCCGTCAGGAAAGCGACATATCCCGTCTGTGACCCGCCCTCGATGTCCATATCAACTCTAAGATACCACGTGAGCATATGCCCGTCGCCCAGACGACCGCCAGAAAAAGGGGCCCGAATAAAAAAAACGCACCCGTCCAAAACAGCAGTTCCGAACGGCCTCGTGCCGCTGCTTCCACCCAAGAAGACGTCCCAAATGACTTGTGCGTACGTCTGTCCTTGCGACTCACTCGCGAAACCGACGTTGCCAGTCGCACCTCCGATCGAGAGCGTGACAATTTTGCCAGCCCGTTGACACTTTTCGATGCCCGCGGCGAGAAAGGTGCAGTTGGGCAGGTTCGTGCCTGGAAAGGGTGGGTTGCCGACTGTGCTGCATGTCTGCCGTGTGCAAAAAAAATTCAAAAAAATAGAAGCGCGATCAGTGCGTGGGTTCGGCGTCGCAAGGATACGGAAATATGAAAATAAACGCGACTTACGTTGGCAAGGTTGATCGTTGGCAAATTTCCGCTCGCGAAAAATTCAGTCAAGAAGGCGACCGGGAACGTGTCGATAGTGTCGTCCTGTACATTTTTAAGTTACAATGAATTGCCACCATTCGTCGTCAAGGTGAGACACGTACGCCACAATAAAAGTCTATGGGCTGTTGCCATGCGGCTTTGTTGCCGGGATCGGCCGCTCCGACCGAGTTTTGACCCCAGTACCTAGATGGTGGCAATTCGGCACGATAGTCAATGAAGCGAGAAAAAGACATACACTGCCAACTAGACCAAACCAAGGCATCAGCATCGACAATCGGCGACACGGACAAAAAGGAGACATACATTTGTATTGAGCGACATGTCAAATGCCATGACCGAAGCAACAAAGACAAGGCCCAGACCCAAACGGATCACGGGTGACACTCCAAGAGTATTCCCAGATACCATCTTCGGTCAAGATTGGAAACGAGTGACCTAACAACGGCCCGGTGGAATAACAAAAAGGAAAGACAAGGTCAAAAAGACAAAGTCGCAAAAAGAGAGAGGCCTCGGAAAGAGAGAGAAGAGAGTGGGGGCGACCAGCTCGAGAGTGGTGACCCTTGAATCTCCACCCTTTATGCATTTTTCGAAGTTCACGTGTTCAAATTGGGCATGGTTCCTTCCTTCCGCCGGACGCATCGCATGAAGGTAAAACTTCCGTCGCCCGAGAGACCGGTCCTGATTCCGATTCGCCCAGCTGTGCAAAGTAGAACTCGGATGATGAATTGATGAGCGCATGTTGCCCGTTTTGCACTGCGGCATATGGTCAGCTTCTGACCGGCCTCGCGCGTTTAGGGCGCGCAATGTGGATGCATTGTGCACGGGACTGCGTTACAGCGAGGAAAAACTTGATAGTGGCATGCTGGCATGCGTGGCGTTCATATAGTTAACCCTGGAAACAATAGTAAATTGAGACGTATCATGAATCGGGGGAAAAGGGTTCATAACCATCGCCCGTTACTAGTCATCATACCGTAACACCATGATGTTTTGATGACCGATGGAATCATTGATGCGATCTCGTGATGGGTGGTCTGGGTGGAAGTGGAGAGTGCGGTGCACAGGGGGGTTCCATGACCATGAGGACGTCAGGATGGCCAGCAAAGCGAAACGAACGAACGCACTTAATAGAAGGGATACCGTGTGAAACCAGAGTGAAACCACCATCCAATTCTGAATTGGAGGATTGAGGGAGAGATAAGCTAGGACGAAAATGGGGGGCCGAGCAGCCAAAGAGTGTCCACCCTCGAAGCTCGACGCTTGACGGATCAGGATTCAGTAGGTACAAGCTCGCACTGGCTCCGCGAAGATGACATACTATACCATACCATTCTCGTCGTATCTAGAGTCATGCCCGGGCATCTCGGGCCGTCTTCTAAACGCTGGCCACGTACACTGAGATACGCCGCATGATACAAGGTATCACGGGGTTCAACTCCAATCGATAATGCACTGTTTGGACCGAGTACCACATCAGCAGTTCAACGTTTGGGGACGCCACGCACAAAGAAGGATATAACCCAGGCGACTCTCGAATGCCCAGCGCCTCCCCCGAGTCTCTTCCAACAGGACAACGTCGCACCCCGAAACAGCATCGACCCTATCTCTTGGTCGACACCCCATCGTGCGTCGAATTTGGACGTTGAGGATTCCATCCGGCGCACTCGCGCCCGAGTCTCCGTATGTAGTTGCGCATTCTCGATTAAAGGAAAAAAAGGAGTTTCTGACTGGGATCAGAAGATCCTCTGTTTCTTCTTCGTCGAGTCCTGAGCGTGGTTGGACAAGGACCGTGGGTGAGTGGCTGTGCTACATAGCTCTATGTGTAACGTTATGCCCCGGCTGGCCAACAACTTGCAGTGATCCGAGGAAATGATGTAGTACAATTGATTTCAATAACAGATCCCATCCACTACGAAACAAAAATAACATGGCATAATGGCATAAAAAAACACGTCGGAAAGACCATCAAATAAGTATGTACCGCCAGTCAAGCGATCAGGATACCATATAAAAGATAAAGGGGCGGGGCGCAAGTGCATAACGGCTCGATGAGTCGAGCATCGTCGAAAAAAATATAGATAATCTAATTTGAGGGGAGACCGACGCGCGCAAGGGGGTTGCTAGTAGCAAGACGAAAACGAAGAGGAGGGAAAACAAGACGAGGGATAGGTTTGCATAGGTAAAGCCATTAATACACAGCGAATAAGATAGAATACCGTTTTGTGTTGATTATCGGGTTTCAAAGGTTACGTTGGGGTGCATATCAATTTGGTGCGAGCTTCTTTTCCGGGTCACAGACGCCGATGATGTGATGGCCTAGGAGTGGGTAACGGTTTTCGATTCGAGTCCTTCCGAGTTCAACTGGCGGGGATCGTGCTTAGCTGAGTTGATGTCCTGTTTCTCAAGCGTTTCCAGGAATGATCATCAACGCTTCCAGTCTTTCTTCCAACCCCTTTCCTAATCCCTCACGTTCCCATTCGCCCCCGACATCATCCAACAACGCGATACTGTCCCTGTCCCTGCCGTGTATCGACCCTGCATTCGAATGGCTGTGTGTGAAACCCGCTACACCGGGGATGTGGGGAGGCGGCTCTGATGATGCACAGGTGGTAAAGGACGAAAGAGGGACCAGCGACACTGGAGTTGACGCGAGAAGATCCGAGTAAGACATGAACGACAGCCGCTTCGAAGCGGCATGCGTCGGAGAAGGCGGATGGGATATATTCAACGGGCGACTGGACGGAGATCCCGTATAAGTCGAAGAGGGCGAAATGGCGAGCGGGGCTTGCGATATCGGTTGGGGTTGGGGCTGCTGCACGGAATGAAGATGGGAAATTGGTTGCAGGGGCGAGGCGGTCGGCAGGGGAAGGTGTTCGACGGTCCTCGAAGGCGACGACTCGACGGATGATAGCGTAGAGTAATACGCCGAGGTGGGAGTATTGATCGAAGGACTCGATTTTCCGGCCTTCTTCGCCATCGTTGCCGGCCCGACGGGCTGAGATGGGATAATGGGGGAAGTCTGAATGGTCAGACGACCCTGATGTTCCTTGGTAGGACTCGACGAGAGCAGCGGCAACGGGATCGGGGCGGAAGGGGACGAGGACCTAGGCACGCTCAATAACAAGCTAGAACGATGTCTGGCAGGCGACCTGCCGCTGGTTGGACTGGGACTCCTACTCCTGAGACTCCCGATCGGACTGGCAAAGCCGCTTCTGAATTCCCTGTCCCTGTCCCTGGCGGGTGTCACGACGGCAATGTGATCCTCCTCCATAGGCGTGGCAGACGCAAGAATGGAAGCCGCGGAGTCTAGGACGGAGGGGACGCTCTGTTCGAGCTGTTCAGTACCCTTTGATCTGGGGATACGGTGTGGGTTGGGTGGGTGGGAAGATGGAGGCGATGGAGGACCTATGGGTTCGATGTCCCGCTCAAAGATTGCGGACGAAGACGAGTGTCTAGAGCAAGAGAATGCACGTCATTGTCAGCAGAAAAGAACAAGAAAGGGTGTGGCATGGACGTACGCTGATGTGGGTGATGACGGTATGGAGGAGGGTGAGCGAGAGCCGAGTCTCGCATTTCCCGTCTGCAATAGCTGCGAGGGGTGAGATGACAGTCTGTGTTCTCTGTGGGACGGGGTGAGGAGCGTCGAGTTTGAGGTCATCTTTCGAAGATCAACAGGGGGCGAGTGATGAGGAGGTGAGACCATGTTGGCTGCGAAAAAGAGGTCAACACGACGACACGGAGGATGTGAGGAACGAATACTTGCATTCTTGTACGGTCGCGAGGGTCATTGTTCGAACAGCGAAGTGGCAAGAAGTGAAGAACGGAACCAAGTGGATGAGTTTGGGCTTAATAACGAATCGAACGCAGTGGCGTTTTCTTGTATTCTCCTCCGAGACACCAGTAATATGTGACCCCCCCAGGGAGGGTTATATCATCAGCCCTGCTGTGGTCTCATGACCGCAGCAATTCTTTGGCTGTGTCAACCTCAAGCCCACCGCAGCAATCGCGTACCTTGGTCTCACTGATGACAATACAAGCAATGCCAGTACTATTATAATCAGCTGTGTACCCTCGGAACCAAAACTTTCCCTGGTACTACCACGGCGTTTGACGGCATCGAAAAACTCCCTACAATCAGTTTGATGCTGTCAAATACCAGTACCCCCTCGACCCTGCTCTTCCGGATCCAAGTACCGCACCACTGCACATCATGATGCTTCCATTTCGTGTTGGCGCATCATTCGAGTCAGATAACGTTGTCGTTGCGTTCCTGAGAACCTCGAATCATCCACCTCGATTCAATGAGCTCGTTCGGGGTCTCCTCGGGTGGTCCGCTCGGAGTGATGCCCACAGTTCACCGCTGTCTGTTAGAGTGGTGAATCCCTCTTTCAGAAGCGGGAAAACCCGATATCGCACGTCCGCGTCAAACCCATCATGATGGCATAGTTTCGGCTATTACAAGAGGTTCAACATACGAAGAACACGTGTCTGTACGAATCGTTACGGTACGCTCTCACCGACGCCTTCGATTCAGTACAGTTTTCGGGGACGAGAACCCTTCTTCGACGTACTTGCTGATACAACCCGTGGGCTGTGGCAGTGCGGAACGGCTTGCCGTGCCAGAGGTTTTTGGAACTGTGAGGTGCGATTGTCCATGAACAGATGACATCACTCGACACGTGTGAGATGAACGTGTACAATAGCAACCCCAACTCATCTCTGCGGACACCGCCGGATCCCGTGAGGTGAACCAAGGATGTCCTGGATGTGGGAACAACTGGATAGACATCAAAATTGTACGTAAACAACGTCTGCCATGTGACCCGGAAGAAAAAAGATGATACAGCCCAACTGGCGTTCGGTACATAGCCGCGATAATGTCGCAGGTAGGCGCGAGACCTCTGAGGCAGATATGAACGTCCGTCCGCTATGAGCGGAGTTTCGAGCGACTTCCCGGAGGTGGACTAGATCCTCTGCGGGACCACCAAGGAGCCAGGGAGACGAGTACTTATTTATCATTCGGTGTTCCCGGCGGCGGCGGCGCTGTTCCCGAAGGTAATATGTGGAAATGTGTAGGAATGACTGCTCTGACAATAGCCGGTCGAACTATTTCTGTACCGCTGATGGGTCAATTCGTCACGCGATTGTCTCGTTGCAATGTCAGGGTTCCGACCATTCGACGACAACATTCGTGGTAGAGCCTCACGGCGAGATAGACCTGCCGGTGTGGTGCAGTCGCTCAGCTCTGCACTAATGACCAGAGGCCTCTCCCACGCTAGGCATCTCAGTTACTTACTACACTGCAGCGTGGGTCTACTCTATCATAAGCAGTGTGCTGGCTTGTTGCTGTCAACGAGGCCATCGCTTAATCAGATTTCTACAGTTCTCATCACGTTGCATCAAAGCCTGAGCAAGCACATCAAAGATTCGGACGAAAAAGATCAGGACTTGCCCATCGACGTGAACAAAATAAAGGCTATACATGGAGAGCGACGGTGGAAGGGTGACCCATCTCCATCTCTGGATCATGATCCACCTCAGGACTGTCAAAGCACCGATCGATGCGAAGAACGCTGTTGACTCTGGTTTCTTTTTGCTTCCTAGCATGAAAGTCTTTGCATGCCGTGCTCACTGGTCACCTCGTACATCCTGTGGATATTCGCTCACTGCATTAAAATACTCATGACAGCAACTGATTTCAAGGCAAATGATCCCCTCGATCTTTTGTCAACTCAAACGCTATAAGTTACGCTTGGAGCATACTCTTGCCAATTACTTGGTAGCAATTGCAGCGCCTCGGACCGTCTAACCGCCATCATAAACAGCGTGTTCAAGCAACCGATTCGTTGATGCGCCTATCGGACACTTTTCTGAGAGCCAATTCACGTCTACGTTCTTCTTACCACATGGATGTGGGGCATATGTCATGCTTCCATGCATCCTCCATGATGTAAACAGCCCCCGAGTACATTGACAGCCTGTGAAACACATACCCCAACGGCATCGCGCTGGCAATGCGGACGCCCCGCCAAATACTTGCGAAGTGTGCAGCGCAGAAGCAAGAAGGCAAGAATATACATGTATATGATAACGACATGATACCAGATGCAACGAGTCCATCAAAATCGTACGTAACAACGTCCAACCCTAAAACTCGAAACGTCCATATGACCCAACAAAGAAAAGGCGGATACAGTCCAGATGGCGCCTCGGCACATAGCCGTGCTAGCAATCCTCCTCGATGATGTAAAAAGTACATACAATAAACGGCCTGTAAAATACGTCACCGGCATCAGTGCGTAGGTCCCCAAAGATGTCACGAGGTTGGTAAGTAATCACTTACCTTCCCCACATTCGACATCCTCGGTTCAGCTCAACGTCCGGAATCACAGTCCGCAAGCGGATACGTTGACCTGGATGAACGATACGTTCACCCGACCAAACTCGACCGCATGACCACCCGTCAAATTGTTCATCGCCGCCTGCGAAACCGTGAACCCGTTCACGGACCTATCCACAGCCAAGATGTTGATGGTCGTATTTCCGTAAGTGACCTTGTAACACGAGCCGCATTCCGGAGAGTTGTAGCCCGAGACGGTGTACACTCCACCGACGTTGGGGAAGTTGGGAAGCGAGCCCAGGTTGGGGTAGTTTGGGTACTTGGTCTCGAGACCGTTAGGCCCGTCAGAACAGGCGACTTGATTGAGGGAAAGACTGGCGTTGTCGTAGGTGGTGTCGTAGGCGAGCGTCGTCGCGGTCTGTGCGAGGACATGGAAACCGGAGAGGACGAGGACGAGGACAGTGATGAGGTGGTACATTGTTGGTTGTGTATTGAAGACCGAGTGTCGATGAGGAGGAAAAAATGGGCTGCATGCAATCGAGAGCATGGACCTGTTTTATACGCATGTCGAGCGTTTTAGGAACTGGTCGGAGAAAGGAAGGACATGAGGCGTTCATCCGTGGGGATGGGATGATTCTTGATTCGGCAATGTGCTACGGGAGTCGCCCTGGAGAATCAAGTAAAGACGTTACGAGAGGAAATGAGACATCTGACTCATTGAAAAGGAAGCGGTTGCGAGCTATAATATGTTCATATGGAGCCAAAACATACCGGAATGGCCAGTGGCATCTGTTTTACGCCGGTGTGCGAGCGTTTCAGTCATTCGAGGGGACGTGCCAGCGAAACGAAGATCGTACGACGCATGATATGACATTGCGACGTGTCGACACGATGCGTCCATCAATTCTTCG
>JBBPMA010000722.1:0-18109 GCA_038090075.1 Xanthoconium purpureum | reverse complement strand
CCTCCCTCCACCACCCCCAGCCCCAATCAACCCTCCAGTCTCCCCTACCAACCTGATGTCTACCACCACCAGAACTACTGAACTGAAAGCAGCCCTCCCCTTTGACTTCTCGGGAGATCCTGAGGATGCCGTCCAATGGATGAAAGCGATGAAAGCCTACTTCACCATCAACTCCTCTGTCTACACTAATGACAATGAGAAGATCATGACTACCCTTAACAAAATGAGCAAGGGACGAGGAGCTCAGTTCGCTGAAATATGGTACAACAAGATGGCTGATACTGCCATCCTTGTTCCAGAAAAGACCTCTGACAAATTAGTGGAGAATTTTGCATTCACCCTCTACCCTTATGACCTGGCAGAGACATCCTGAAATGACCTATACAAGCTTAGACAACAGAAGGAAGAAAGGAAAACTGAGGATGGCAAGAAGGTCATTGACGATGGTTTCCAGACTTATATCACAAGATTCCAGACCCTCACTGCCAAAGCCCAAATGGGTGACACTAAGGAGACCGTAGCATGCTTTGCTACTGGACTGGACCCCCAGATCTCCACCATGATCCTTTCCATGTCAATACCCCCCACTAAAATCCAGGAATGGATTGACAAGGCCTGAGACTTCCATACTCAAAAGATGCGTATCCTCGCCCTCTGAGGAGGACATGACCCTGGTCATTCATCTTCATCCTCCTCATGCTCTACCCAAGATCCAGATGCCATGGACATGGATTTCGTATGTCTCAAGAAACTCACCCCCCCAGAATGTGCTTGATGCATTTGAGAAGGCCTTTGCTTCAAATGTCGCAAAAAGGGACACAATGCAGACCACTGCAACACCTATAAGGGACCCTCCCAGAACCAATCTCAACCACCCAACCATCGCTCCCAACAGATTCGCTCCACAAATACTTCCACCCCCACTGCTGCCACCATCGCCCCCTTTACCCCCATGGATGCTTATGTTCAAATCTTGAAAACCCAGGGAAGGAGTGAAGAAGAAATTCTTTGAACCCTGAAACTCTGCTATGAGGAACTGAGAGAGGACATAGCAGTCGCCACCACCTTTGATACCCTCTCCTCTGAAGAGGATTTTTGAAACAGGAAGTCGCTTCGACGTCTTCTTCCCATGACCTAGCCCATGTACTAGTAGCTTTGCCCAATGAACGAACTATTCGTCTCCCCATCAAACTAGCTACTGGGATGCAAATCATCAAAACCACAGCAATTATCGACTGTGGAGCAACTGGAAACTTCATCGACACTGGCCTTTTGACTAAGGCAAACTTTCCCTTGAAATGCCTTCCCAAACCTATCCTCGCCTACAATGTGGATGGAATGACCAATGCCAAAGGAACAATCTGCTGGAAGGTGCACACTGACATCCTGTTCCCCCAGTCCAGAGAAACCATGGACCTGATGGTCCTAAGTCTGGGATGACAACAAGTCATACTAGGAATGCCTTGGTTACGCAAATGGAACCCTAAAAT
This sequence comes from Xanthoconium purpureum, assembly GCA_038090075.1. NCBI lineage: Eukaryota > Fungi > Basidiomycota > Agaricomycetes > Boletales > Boletaceae > Xanthoconium > Xanthoconium purpureum. The sequence goes on along the minus strand of JBBPMA010000722.1, from coordinate 16,619 downwards.
TGACTGGAGTGCCAACACCATCTCCATTCCCAAATCCCCACACCCCTTGTCAACAGACCATATCCCACAACGATACCTTCTCTGATGGCTTGGACTTGATGCAGACCACAAAATCTCCAAATGACTGAACAAACGAGAGGCCTGGCTAAAAGGAGAAACTGTTGGTAGAACCACCATTTCCACCCAGATTGCACGAACCACCAAGACGAAGGAACCCCTTATCCCTGAATGGTGTCAAGACTTCACAGATGTATTCTCTGAAAAGACACATGACCAGCTTCCCCCACATCGCTCCTACGACCATACCATTGAACTTCACCCAGATTTCACCTCCAAAATAGCGAAAATATACTCCCTAAACCCAGCAGAAATGGAAACCTGCAGAGAATTCATCAAGGAACATCTCCAAATGGGAAGAATAGTACCCTCAAAATTGCCCCAAGCATCTCCCTTCTTCTTTGTGCCTAAGAAGGATGGAACCCTTCGCCCCTGCCAGGACTATTGCTATTTGAACTCCCATACTGTCTGAAATGCCTATCCTCTCCCCCTCATCCCTGAGCTCATTGATGACATGAAATCCTCCACCCTGTTCACCAAATTTGACATATGATGGGGATATAACAACATTCATATCTGAAAAGAGGATCAATGGAAGGCTGCGTTCATCACTCCCTTGGGCCTGTTTGAACCAACTATCATGTTCTTTGGATTCTGTAATGCCCCACCTACATTCCAGGCATTCATGAACCATATTTTCATGAACATGATCTGGGAGAAATGGCTAAAAGTCTACACGGATGATCTAGGTATTCACACCAAGGACAACATTACCCTTCACCATGAACGGACAAGATGAGTACTTCAGCAACTCAGGGAACACAGGCTATCAATCAAACTCTCCAAATGCACCTTTGATGCCCCTCATATGGAATTCCTAGGGATGATCATCAGATAAGGCAAGACTGAGATGGATGGGAAGAAACTTGAAGCCATTGAGAAATGGAAACCCCCCACCTCTGTCAAGGGAGTCTGATCGTTCATGGGCTTTGCCAACTTCTACAGGAAATTCATCCCAGACTTCTCCAACATTGTTGCCCCCCTGAACCAACTCATCCGGAAAGGGGAATCCTGGAGCTGGACACAATTGCAACAAAATGCCTTTGAATGACTCAAAAAGATCTTTTCCTCTGCCCCTGTCCTACAGATTCCTGATGTCACTTGTCCCTTTACCATCATGACGGATGCTTTCTTGTTGGCTGCTGGGGCAGTACTCATGCAATCCAATGAAAACTCTGACCTCCACCCCTGTGCTTACTACTTGACCACATTCACTTCTGCTCAATGAAACTACAACATCTATGATAGGGAACTTCTAGCAGTCATTCTGGCTCTGGAAGAATGGTGACAATATCTACAAGGAACCCTTCATCCTATTACCATCATCACCGACCATAAAAACCTTTCTTATATCAAAGATCCATGGAAACTATCCAGACGACAGGCCAGATGGTCCCTGTTCCTACAGGACTTTGACTTGCAATGGCAAATTATCCCAGGAACACAAATGGGCCCAGCAGATGCTCTCTCTTGACATGATCATGTTGACACCACCCAGGACAATATAGATGCATCCATCTGCCCAGAACCAGTAGTCATTAGTGTGTTGGACCTCACCCTGGCCAGAAAAATTAGATCTTTCTCCCAGTTGGACCCCCTAGTCCTACAAGCCCTTGAAAGCCTTCAACGGGGTTCACCCCTGTTTCCCTGCTCCTCCAAAGATGAATGGCACATGACTGACAGACACCTTTACTTTAGGAATTGAATGTACATCCCCCCACATGAACAATAGGCCATCCTACAATCTATACATGAATCCCCTACCACTGGCCATGCAGGACATTTTCACACTAAAGCACTACTAGAACGTGACTTCTGGTGGCCTGGCCTCTCTTCCTTTGTCAATGCATTCATATCTGGCTGTGTGACTTGTTAACAAAACAAAGTCAACCACCATCCCACTCATCCCCCACTAATGCCCATTCCCTCATCCTGTAACCTCCCCTTCAAGCAACTCTCTGTCGACCTCATCACCAATCTTCCCCCCTCCAATGGACATGACTCATTAATGGTCATGGTCAAACATGGCCTTATGAAGGGGGTAATTCTCATACCTTGCTCCAAAACAATTGATGCCACCAGAGTTGCCTGACTTTTTATCTCACACATCTTCAAACGGTTTGGACTTCACAACTCCCTGATCTCAGATCGAGGTCCACAATTCACATCAGCCTTTGCTAGAGAACTTGCTCGACTTCTCCACTACAATGTCAAACTATCCACCGCATACCATCCACAGACGGATGGACAAACTGAATGTGCCAACCAAGAAATCAAGACCTACCTTCATATCTTCTGCACCAACAACCCTCGGAAATGGTCAGACTTCCTCCCCATAGCTGAGTTTCATCACAATTCGGTCCCACACAGCTCAACCAAAGTTTCACCTTTCTCCCTCCTCTATGGATATGAACCGCAGGCATATCCCCCTCTGGGAAAAATGTTCCTCCCTGCCCTGGAGACCCAATTATCCACCTTGGAAGAAGCATGAAAAGAAGCATTAGTGGCACATGAAACAGCTCGCTGGATCATGAAGGAACAGAACTTCCAAAACTTCACCCCATGGAAAGTCAGACATAAGGTGTGGCTAGAAGCTTCCAATCTTTGTTTCAACCACCTCTCCAGGAAACTAGTGCCCAAGAGACAGGGCCCATTTGAAATCTCTCAGGTATTGGGACCCCTTTCTTACCAACTCAGACTCCCTTCAACTTGGAGAATCCATGATGTCTTCCATGCCTCCCTACTATCCCCATACAAAGAAACTGAAGCACATGGACCAAACTTCTTGAAACCTCCGCCTGATCTGATCACCTCCGAGGAAGAATATGAAGTGGAACAGATTGTTTCACATTGGGGCTCTGGGACGATGGAGGTTCCTGACCATGTGGAAAGGATATTCATTGTTGGAAAACACCTGGAAACCCGAGTCTAACCTCCGACATGCATTGGACATTCTCACAGTGTACAAAAAGGCCCATCAACTCTGGAGTTTAAAGACAATGACATGCCTTTCATCCCTCAGCACAACGACTTTTCCACCCCCATCAGACCCATTGATATCCCCTGGTTGTTGGGACTCACCATGTATCAACTTACCTTCCTTCATTGACACAACCTCCCCCTTGACCATGCCAGAACTCACTCCTGCTTCTGCAGAGAACCCAGCTGCCCCATCCACAACTAGCACCACAGGATGAGGCATCTCTTAGTGAGTACCCCCCTGTGTATGCAGCTCAAGAACATCCCTTTTGTCTGGTTTGGAGTCACTCTCACCCTCTGCATTCTTTTCTTCCTCGCCAACTTCAGCCTCCTTGTATATATTGACCACCTTGCTCAACGCAGGCATCAACAAGAAATCCTACTCCCTTCTCTCCCATGCCATATACTATCCCCACCTTGCTCTACTTGCCTATCCACCCACCTCCCTCCGAAACCCATCCCATCTACACTAGATTCCTCGCCACCTCTCGGGTACACACCCTCTTTACCATTGCCATTGCCTCTCCCACCATCCTTAGCGAAATCGAGAGACTCCCATCATACAAACACGACACCAAGTGCCAGGCCCTTGTCCAACTTCTCCACCATATCTCAATTGCCCAACTCCAACTGTTCAGGGCCTGCCCCATCGATCTATCTGAATCACTTGGAGCACCTTTACATACTACCCTCTCCCTTCTGCCAGGCCCAGTCCTTGAACTCCTCGTCACCAACTCCTTCCACCAATACCTGGAGGAGCTCCCAAGCACTACCCTCTACCCTGCCTTCCTACACGTTTGGGGCACCCTCTCCCACAAGGAACAACAATGATACCTTGAGCAGATCGGAACAGGCCAGTCTGCCACCATCTCCCCTTCCCCTGTCCCCTTAGCTCTTTGCATCTCCTCTCACCCCATCTCTCCTACCATGAAAGACAATGATGTCATCTGGATCCAGATTACAGATGGACAATGGATCACCTCCTCCGCCTCTCGAGTCCTGGTCACTTCCTCTTGCCCTGCCTCTCCCAACACTCGCTGCTACATTTGCTTGGATCTCGGTCACTTCAGGCTCTCCTGTCCCTTATATACCTGCCCTTCTTGTAGAGAATCGGCCCCTGGTCATGCAGCACATCATTGTCTGGAGACCCAATGTGATCTCTGTCTTTGATGGGGACACTCCGACAACATCTGCAATCTTCAGATCTGTGGAAGATGCAACACCCCAGGGCATGTGGTCGGTAACTGCTTAATCAATCCGCTTGCCCAACCAGAATCTTGTAGCTCTTATGGAGGAACATACTTGGATGATGATGACCTCAACACTTTGGTGGACAATGAATAGGAGGCTTAGATATCTTGAGCCTGGGGCTCAAGTGTACAAAGGGGGTAATGTTACAATCCTTTTTCTTTTTCACACCTTTTTCCTTATCCGTACAATGTGCCAAGTGTATTACAATCTCTTCCCTTATCACGAGGAAGAGACCAACCACCTACTTACCTTTGACATCCATGCTTCCCTGATACTTCTTTCTCTTTAACTTCTCTCCCTCTCTTTTGCTTCCACAGGACTGTCTTCTCCCCTGACTGTTTCTCTCACAACAGTCACGTGTCCCCATCCTTCCTTAGAGTTCTATGGTTTTCCTATTAAGTAATCGGTAGTACTTAAATACCTGATCAGCCTGTACCTGTCCTCATTCTTGTTCTGCGCAATCACAGTGTCAGTCTTGTGATCCACAGCTCATCTAAGTTGTGACCTAGTTCCCTTCCCTTTGAGACTTCTTTGAGGATGCAGTGTCTCTTTGTGAGTACCTCCCTCAGAGTAAGTAAACCTTTGACCTCGACATAAGTCTGTCAACTCGTGTAACACTTTGTGGTTTCCAAAATGTCCTGTGTTCAAGACCATTCCTCCAAGTTGAATGGTTACCTTTTTAGTCTTCTTTTTACCCTGTTTGATAGGAGACTCCACTTCAACTACAGGGGTAGTAATAGAAGTGGGTTCAAAAGGGCTGTCTAGAAGAACTTGGGTTTGCCATATCAATGTTCATGCCTTCATCTAGATGATCTATAAAACGAGAGCAAGGGTCTTCTTCGTCTATTTCCATGTCATGACCTTCCCAAGAGTTTGCAAAACCTTGTACTTTGTTTGCCATGGCTTTTCCTTTCCCTTTGTTCCTCTGCCTTTGCTCAAAAGCACGCTTTTTAGGGCTCTTTCGGTTCGCCTTGGGTTTTCCATCAGGATTTCCCTGGGGTTGCCCTTGGTTAGGTCTTGGGCCTTGTGGTTTTGACAATCCAGAAGGGTTTGATCCCTGCTGGTTTTGTCCTCGCCAATTGTTATTGGGAGGGGGGCCTCGTTGAATCACGTTAGTCTGATTGGTAGAGTGTTCCGAGATCTGAACCTTGGAGATACGAGAAGAAAGGGAGCAAGAAGCTCTCATATTGAGTTCTGCATTGATGTGGGAAGTAACCAGATCTGTATTAAAATCTGGTTCAGCAATGGTTTGGACTAAAGTAGAAGAGAATTGGAAATAATCATCAGGAAGTCGAGTGAGAAGCAGCATAGCTTTAAAATCTTCTTGAAGATTAAGGCCAGCTGTCACCATCTGTTGAAAGAGTGACGCAATACAGGCCATGTCTTCAGTTGCATGCTTCATACAGATATGGAGGCGGGAAAGTTGGTGGAAGAGAAGGAATCTTCCTGATAGTCCTGATGTTCCAAAGAGTTGATAGAGTGTATCGTAAAGCTTCTTCAAAACTGAGGGAAATGTGACCAAATTTTCCCAGACAAAGTTAAGATATTGCTGAAGGTGATCTCCAATGATGGTTCCTAAAAATCTGCAGATCTGTTTGTCTAGGGCCTTCCATTTCCTGCTGTCATCGTTGTCGAGCCAGTGTTCAGGAACAGCTGCAACACCAGCTGCTGCTGGGATGGCTGGAACATGAGTGGCTAGCTGTTGCCACATAATGGTGCCTTCAACAATCTCCCAGATAGAGTATGTCTGGAGAGTGGACTGGACCTTTTTTGACCAAAGGGCAAAATTGGATTGTCCTTCAAGGACAGGAATACGAGCAATGATGGAGAAATCAAACTTGAGTTCAGATGAGGTTGGGAGAGTTGCCATTGTAAATGGTTAACTGAAGAAGAACTCATTAGTGATCATTTCATAAAGAGTTAGCAAAAAGAACAGGTTAGTATCACTTATCTCCTTATCCTCAATTTCTTATACTTAATCTTAGAGTCACATTTCTTATGGATCTCCTCCTCATCAAGAGAAGGGTTGCAACAGCATTCCATAAGTGTAAAACTCCAAGAAATATAGTACAAGATAAGAGGAAAAAACTACTTGTGTCCAAGAATGTGGCACTTTGCTTGTCCCATGATGGCAGCTATTCTACGATCTCTTCCTCTCCTTCCTACATAGACATCATTAATTGCATTCCATTCTGTTTCAGATTCTGCCTTTTTGAAAAGGCATTGGAAGCGATGTTGTCTGATGTGAGCAGGTAAGGGAGAAGTGTGGAACTCTGCATGGGATCTAGCATCTAGAAAGTGATGAACAAGGTGAGCATATGGGGTGCGGAAGCGATGATGAGGCATGTTCTTGCAAGTAAAGTCCATAAAAGATCCTAAAGAAGAAATAAATGGAGAGTCTGGAGTATAATCAGGAAAGTGGCATCATCTCAATATCTCATAGCCATAGCCATGGAGTCTGCAGTGAGGAGTTCACTGACCTAAGGGGGTTGGAAAAGCCCATCCAGCACCTTCATAAGCACTGGCTAAAGTCTCCCCTCGGTATCTGAATCCACAAACTGTGTAATTCTCTCGGGTATGAGTCTTGACAGAATAGAGCCAGAATGGATCTACTAGTCGGTTTGAGATTAGTGCTTCTTCATCACTGATTGGAGGTCCGCCCTTCAGATGAAGAGTCTGAGTGTTCGGACCGAAGTCCTCTTGTCCAATTTGAACTCCATACCCTATTGGGCCTTGGTGCAGATAATGGAGTGGGACAAAGGTTGCTTTCCGCTGAAATTGTGGAAGTTGAAGGCTCTCTGGATTGTCCAAAGTTATCTTCTCAGGATTGGACTAATCCTATATCTGCATCTGGTTCATTATGAAGCATTCTCTCTGGTGTCTCCAGGTGGGAGGAATTGGGAGTTTGAGTACTGGGGCCATCTGGATAGGAAGGAGGTGGATATTCTGGAGCAGGAGTATGAATGCGATCTGCTTCCGGATCTCTGTCTACAGGATAAGGAACGATGATGTCGAGTTCAGGAGTGGAGTGTGAGGAAGGACAGGGAGGTCAAGGAATAAGGACCACTTCCGGTTTGTCTTCAAATAACTCTCTGGTTTCATCTGGTAAGACGAATATATTCCCTTCTTCTAAAATATGGGAGAGATAGAGAAAATTCTCAGGAGTAAAAGACGTGGAAGAGGGTTGATTTTGATAGACTGTTACTCAATGTTCTGGATGCTGACAGAGCTGTTCTTGTTCAAGAGGTTCCAAACAGATGGGGCAAGGGAGCTTGAAGTCGATGGGAGTGTGAGGACGAAGTCACCTAGAGGGGGCTGATCTAAGTCCAAAAGGGATAGAAGCAGGTTTCTCAACCAAAGTGGGAGCACTTCTGCTAGGGCCTGGAGGTGGAGTAGGGACACGAGAGGTTTCGGAAGGATGTTCCAAAGGAGGTGTTGGAGGAACTTGGTTTGATTGGTGACTAACCATTGGTTGGAGTCTAAGACCAACCATAAAGGTTATCTGGTTAGCACTGATGTTAAAGTCACAAGAAAACAAGCGACCAAAACAAATCTCAGTTGTAAACAACTGGTTCAAATGAAGTCCTAGGTATATAAGTGATAGGCTCCAGAAGAGGAGTGGTGGGATGATAAAGATCATCTGCAAGACTATAAAGATAATGATCTCCATTGTCGCCCACAGCCTAGCACATCAGGAACATAATCAAGTGTTAACATAAGACTAACGTTTGGATGGAGCAGAGCTCATAACCTATCGGAATGTACCACCGGTATATCCAACAAGCGCAGACAAGTATGAGGAATGAAGTACTTGGTGGGAGACTCACCAAGTGTAGGTGTGTGGGTAGTTGACAGAAAAGGTTGAGTAGCTTGGGTAGAGCTAGGAGTAGCTGAGGAGCTGGTGGTGGTAGAAGAACAAAAGAGTTCGTTATTGAGACCTGCGACAAGGCTGGTCTTATATACATACAGGATTGTTTGTACCTGTATGGTGTCTCTATTACGTATAGTAATAGGTAAAGAATGTTGTAGAACAACATGGAAGGTGTGATGAGTAAGTCACCATGTCATAGTGAATAAGTGACCAATAGCAAAATGGGAGCTTATCTATGATGTCATTGGTATTGTAAACTGAATAGTGTAATTGGCCGATATCATGTGATGAGTCACATGAGTGATCATGTGATAGGCCTAGAATCTCAGTAGTAGTAAATTCAAAGATTAACTAAATATACCATGATTTCAACAACAACATTGTCAAGTTCCTCTTGCACTTTGGCTTGAGTGTCCACATGTAAAGCAGCTGCTATCATAGCTATTGTGATCACAGACGCAGTCTGACAGAGATAAAAGTTAAGTCTCCCTTGGGTGAAATCATGTACATATCCCAGTGTTTATTTTCGTACTCACAGTATCTGAGCCTGCACCAAACATAGATCCAGTGATGTAGGTCATTTCCATATCCTCAATACCATACTCCTTGTGGTTTTCTAGTAGAGACTTGACAAAAGAAGGCTTTGCATCGCTGTTTCACTAGTTAAAATCAACTTCCACGGATATGGACAATGAATGGAAATTCTATATACCATCTGTTTCTTCCTGATTCCATTTCCTTAAATGTGTTCGGTATCCTGGGATGTATTGGAGGATAGGGTAAATGTCTATGAGGTATGCTCCTGGATGTATGGTCACACCAAAGCATGACAAACAACGATTTTACAGCCATGACTTCAGGATCACTGTATGCAGTTGTATGTGATGGACATGATTACTGGTGCAGCATACCTAAAGAGCGGTCAATTCCAAACACCATCATAGACAGCGCAAAGGAGTATACTGTTTAATGTGCATCTGGTGGGTTGTCATATATTGCTTGAGAGGGTCAAACTAACCCTAATACACATACAGCAAATGTATACACATTGCCTTTTGAGTTAGTTTTTGAAACTCAATTGTCAGGAGCAGAGATCAGGAAATTATGCACAGGATTGTTGTACAGGGAGTTCAGCTGAGGTGTTCATGGCTCCAAGTATGCCCTACATCCGTAGCATCACATTAGTTGAAGTGTTTGACAAAGTACATTGATATCAGCAAAGAAAGGTCAGCAACAAGTTGAGCCTGTGTTAGTGTTTTCAAAAAACTAAATAAGAAGTGAAAAGAACATCAATTAGCCCACCACAGTTGAACTTGCAGTCTGCAAATGATCATTAATCTGTTATGTGCAGTTGAGCTAGGTGGGCAACAGACATTCCATGAAAAACACAAGATGGCAGCTCTCCTTTCCAGATCTGAGTCCATAGAATTGGCATGGATTGAGATGATTGGTTGACCTTCAGTCCTGACATACATTAGTGTGTCTCAAAGTTCAACAAAGTTCCATTGTGGCTTGACTTTCAACTTGCCAATAAAACTTGACACAGTGGGATTTAAAGCAGTGTTCAAATATACTGTGAGAAGCTGCATGCCACACCTCTATGATGATAACCATGCCCAAGCAGTTGAGGCGGCAAGGTATCCTCAATGATCTTGAGGCTGCCAAACAAGATCTCCAGGTTGCCCACTATACAGATCTCCTCTCTGCTTGTATCCACCTACTTCATATTGGCGTGGACTCTGACTCAGACACTGAGGTGGAGCTATGTTCAAGTGCATCGGATGACTCTATGCTGGATTCAGAGATACTAGAAGAAACTGACACCGATCTTTTATCCCTTCTTGCCTCATCAGATGGTCTGCCCCCCCTGCTCACTTTCAGTCCCACAGTTCAGCAGTATGAATACCAAATCATCATGCTCAAAGATGAGGTCCAGCAGGCTTGGTACCTTGCAACCTGCAAAAGAACTGCACTGGCTCCACAGCTTCAACTTTTAGAGCAGTGGGCCCTTGATGGCAATGTTGATAAGTTTCATTGCAAGCTGCATGTTGATCCTGAGGTTTTCAAGCACATCATTGACTGCATCTGCCATCACCCTGGGTTCTCAAGCCAGTTGAATAACCCCCAATTCCCCATTCCCATCCAACTTGCAATTTTCCTGAACAGAGCTGGCCATTATGGCAATGTGGCAACAACAGAGGACTTAGCAGAATGGGCTGGTGTATCAGTGGGGACTTTATACAACTGTATCCGGCAGGTGATGACAGTGATCCTCCCACTTTACGACAAATACATTCATTTTGATCCTTTGGAAGAAGAAGATCAGTGGGAGCAGGAGCATGCAAAGCAGTGGGTAGAGGCACAGTGTGGCATACCTGAGTGGTGGAATGGGTTTCTCTGTGTCGATGGCTCGCCATTCAACCTGTTTCAAAAACTGGGCTGGCATGGCAAAGGGTTTTATGACTGCAAATCTCAATACTCACTCTCCTCACAGGTATGTTTCTGTTGCATCATTCATACCAGTGGCTAACTGTTCAAATAGGTCATTATTTTACCCCACAACCTCCACATTGTCAACTATGTTATTGGTGCACCTGGGAGTCTGCATGACTCCAACTTGTTTGCACACTCACATCTCACATGGCACCTGCAAACATTTTTAGGAGCAGGCGAATGGGTTTGGGCAGACTTGGCTTACCCTTGTCAGCCATGGTATATTCCACCATTCAAATGACCAACCACTGGCATTTTATTGCCTGAGAGGCAAGCTTTTAATCAACATCTTTTGTCAATAAGTATTTAGCTGGTGAAAAAAATAATACTGCTGATATGATGTTCGATAGGTCCATGTATGATTGGAACACTTTTTCGGCTTGTTGAAAGGACGATTCCAATCCCTGCAAGAACTACAAGTTCAGATCCAAAAGCAGACTGATCTGAAATATACGAACATGTGGGTACATTGCTGTCTGATACTTCACAACATAATCTTGGAGATCAAGGAGGAGCTAGGGTTGAAACTGTTAGTGGAGGAGTACCACGAGGAAGTGGTAGAAAGAAGAGAGGTGGATGATGATGAGATCGCAGCAAATGACGAGTTTATGGACATGCCAGGTCAACTATTTCGCAATTGTTTGATGGACATTTTGTATTGTTGCCAGCATGAATGATACTATCATATTCATACCATGGAATACACAAGGCGAATCCTAACGACTATACTGAAAACAACAGAGTACAACAATGGCAGATGAAAAAGAAAGAATGGCAGGATAATGACAAGTAAAAAAAGAACCATATGGTGAAAAAAAGAGTGTGATTATTCTGCACCTTTGAGAGCATCCTCCAGCTCATCACCCAAGTCAGCTTGCATTTTGGGTTCAAGTCCAGAACTCTGGCCCTAAGTAGAGCACAGAGCTGCCATTGTCATAAGTTGTGCACATTGGAGCTTCATCTCCTCAATTTCCTTCTGAAGCTCAAGTTTCTTCATCTCCCAGGCAGTGATCAACTTCTCATGAGTCTGCTGAGACATTATGAGATGGAGGTTGTGCTCATGTTGGTCTTGAGCCTCCCGCACCTTGAGTTCCCTTGCCATAAGAATAGTGTTGTACTTGGGCTGCTTGTTCTTGTCCTGATTATTAAAGCCTTCATGAATGATGTTGACCAGACGGTTGTTCTTATCTCCAAGGATATCAGAAGCATGTTCAATGGTATCACAAGGGCATTTATGGGATGAAGATGAAGTGAGGCTGACAGTGGAAGAGATGTGTGATGAGGAGGACACTGCACTTGCAGGAGGGTGGATAGGAGTGAGGCCGGTGGAAGAGATACGTGATGCAGATGATGCCACACTTGCAGGTGGGCACATAGATGATGTTGGATTACGAGCAGAGTGTGCCTGCTCTTTGCCTTTTGCCAACAAGCCAGTTACCTTTTGAGCATGCATAGAGAATGTGCTGATCACCTTCTCGATCTCAAGATTGTTCCCAGTGCCAGGTGGCAGCAGCTGGGACAATGAGTGCTGGGTGGTGGATGCATTGAGAGCATTGACTGATAATTCCTGGCTGCCAACTTGAGCCTGGATGACCTCTCCTTTGACATTGGCTGCATCCCCCGGTAAGTGTCATTGGGCTGATCCTTCTGCCTGCCATGGAGGGTCTTCTGCTTCCTCCTCCTCCTCCCCACCTTCAACCCAGTCATTGTTTTCTGGGGCATTGGACCACTTAGACTTCAAGGTAAAAAGTTCTTTGGCTTCAGTGGCAAAGTCTTGGCCAGGATCAGTGGTACTAAATGTCAGATTGAATGCAGGGTTGTCCTTCCACCATCTGTGCAGGTCCTCCCACCAAGGGAAAGTAGGTTGGAGCCATTTTTAGTTAGCCATGCATCAGATGTACAGTCAGGGGGGAAAGCAAAACTCATACCAAAGAGATTTTGCTTATTGGGGTCTTCTAACATCTGTTTGACTGTTATGCCTGCACCCGAGAACCTGAGCTCCTTGTTGAATGTATTGTACTTAGTCTTCAGTCTGAACATACTAATCAGACATGGTACATGATACCACTCTCCATTAAGAGAGATAGGGGTGACTCACTTTGCAAATCAACCTTTGATTGTCTTGACAAATGGTAGGGGATCTGTCTGATAGGCATTTTGGACTACAGAATCCTGGTCGTTGGTAAACATGTGTTGTGCAATGCGTTGGTAGTAGCTGTTATGATACTTTTCCTATTTCACTCCTTCCTCCTCCTCCATTTAACACAACGACTACATTCTCATCTCCTTCCTTACCATGAGGAGACATATGACTACTTACTTACATTTGACTCTCGCTCCTCCTCTATTTTCCTTTCTCTTTGATCTCCTACTTCTCTAACAGGACTGTCTACTCCTCTGGCTACTTCACTCACAGTAGTCACATGTCCCCTTTATTCCATTCAGTTCTATGGCATTCCACTTATGTAATCTGTAGTATTTATATACCACTCAGCCTGTACTTCCTCTTTATTTTTGTTCTGCGCAATTACAGCATCAATCTTGCGATCCACAACTTGTCTGGTTGTGACCTAGTCCCTTGATCCCTTGTTCATCTAGCCTAAGGCTTCTTTGGGGACGTTGTGTCTCTTCGTGAGTACCTCCCTCAAAGTAAGTAAACCCCTGACCTTGATGCAAGTCTGTCGACTCGCATAACAAAAGAACAAGAATCTCCTTCTATCCCTTCTATTCAGGAGTAGGACCACCCCAGCCCATCCAAGATTTTTCCTTGACGCTCCAAGGAAATTTTTCAAGCTCCCAAAGATCTGGAAGAAACCAGAACACCCCAGGACACCCAGAACCCCCTAGACCTAGCAACCATTCCCCAGAGACAATCCCCTGTTGAACCTGGCTGCTCCCCTGAACTACCAGTGCCCCCATCTCCTGGAAAATGAGTAACAGTGGGAAAACCCTTCCTCAACCCAGCACTTCAACCATCACCTAGGAAATGCTCTCCTCCAACATTCTCAATATCCTCAACCAGCTCACCTGGTACCCTGACAAACCTTCCCTCATTTTCAATCACCCCCACTGTTACCCCTGCCCCTGCCCCACCAGCACCCCCTGCTCCCTCCGGTCCAACTGCCCCCCCTGTTCCAGTGAACACATTGACCCTACCTTCCCTTCCTCCACCACCCCCTGCCCCAGTCAACCCCCCTGCCCCCCCTGTCAACCCAATGTCTACCACTGCCAGGACCATTGAGCTAAAAGCGGCACTCCCTGCCAACTTTTCAGGAGATCCAGAAGATGCCATTCGATGAATGAAAGCAATGAAAGCCTACTTCACTATCAACTCCTCCATTTACACAGATGATGATGAAAAAATCATGACCACCCTCAACAAAATGAGCAAAGGATGAGGACTTCAGTTCGCTGAAATGTGGTATGATAGGATGGCTGATACTACCTTCCCTGCCAAAGAGAAAACCTTTGACAAATTCACTGAGAATTTTGTGTCCACCCTCTACCCTTATGACCTAGCTGAAACATCCAGGAATGAGCTATACAAGCTTAGACAACAGAAGGAGGAGGAGAAGACTGAGAATGGCAGAAAAGTTGTTAATAATGGCTTCCAGACTTACATCACAAAATTCCAGACCCTCGCTGCCAAAGCACAAATGGGTGATACTAAGGAAACCATAGCATGCTTTGCTACAGGACTAGTGTTACGCGAGTCGACAGGCTTGCGTCGAGATCAAGGATTTACTTACTCTGAGGGAGGTACTCACGAAGAGACACTGCGTCCTCAAAGAAGTCTTAAGGAAATAGAAGAGCTAAGTCACAACTTAAACAAGTTGCGGATTGCAAGACTGACGCTGTGATTGCGTAGAACAAGAATAAAGAGGAGTGAGGTACAGGCTGGGCTGGTATATAAGTACTACGGATTACGTGATCAGAACGTCGTAGAACCCAATGGAATAATGGGGACACGTGACTACTGCGAGAGAAATAGCCAGAGGAGCGGACAGTCCTGGTAGAGAGATACAAGGTTAAAGAGGAAAAAGTAAGGGAGAAGAACAGGAGTCAAAGGTAAGTAGGTAATCATCCTCTCTCTCGTGATAAGGAACGAAAGGAGAGTGTGATCGATGGGTCAAGCGGATGAGGAAGAAAGTATGGTAGAGGAAAAGAATCGTAACAACTAGATCCCCAGATCTCCACCATGATCCTCTCCATGTCAACGCCCCCCACTAAAATCCAGGAATGGATTGACAAAGCTTGAGACTTCCACACCCAGAAGATGCATATCCTTGCCCTTCGAGGAAGACATGACCCTGGTCATTCATCTTCGTCTTCCTCATGCTCAGTTCAAGATCCTGATGCCATGGACGTGGATTTCATATGTCTCAAGAAGCTCACCCCCCCAGAACGTGCCCGATGTATTCAAGAGGGCCTTTGCTTCAAGTGTCACAAAAAGGGACACAATGCAGACCATTGCAACACCTATAAAGGATCCGCCCAGAATCAATTATGACCACCCAGCCATCGTCCCCAACAAATCCACTCCACTGACACCACCACCCCTGCCATTGCCAACATTGCTCCTATCACTCCCATGGATGCTTATGTCCAAACCTTGAAAACCCAGGGAAAGAGTGAAGAAGAGATTCTTCAAACCTTGAAACTCTGCTACGAGGAACCAAGAGAAGATGTAGTGGTCGCTACCACCTTTGATACCATCTCCTCTGAAGAGGATTTTTGAAATGGGAAGTTGCATTGACATCTGCTTCCCACAACCCAGCCCATGTACTAGTAGCTTTGCCCAATGAACAAACTATTCATCTTCCCATCAAACTAGCTACTAGAACACAAATTGTCGAAACCACAGCAATCATCGACTGTGGGGCAACCAGAAATTTCATCGACATCAGCCTTTTAACTAAGGTGAACTTCCCCCTGAAATCTCTCCTGAAACCTATCCTTGCCTACAATATGGATGGGACAACCAATGCCAAAGGAACAATCTGTTGGAAAGCACACACTGACATCCTATTCCCCCAATCCAAAGAGACTGTAGACCTAATGGTCCTAAGTCTGGGACAACAACAAATCATACTAGGGATGCCTTGGCTGCACAAATGGAACCCTAAAATCGATTGGGTGGCCAACACCATTTCCATCCCCAGATCCCCACACCCCTCATTAACAGACTACATTTGTTACGATACTTTTTCTCTGTCATACCTTCTTTCTCATCCGGACTATATGTCGAGTTTACTTTGACCTCTTTCCTTATCATGAGGAGGAGACCGACTACCTACTTACCTTTGATATCTTTACCTCTCCAATACTTCTTTCTCTTTGATCTCTCACCTCGTCAACAGGACTATCTACTCCTCTGACTACTTCTCTCATGGTAGTCACATGTTCCCAATTATTCCCCATAGTTCTACTGAGTTCTTCTTATGTAAGCAGTAGTACTTAAATATCCACTTAGCCTGTACCTTCTCTTCATTCTTGTTCTGCACAATTACAGCGTCAGTCTTGCAATCCGCAGCTCATCTAAGTTGTGACCTAGTTCCTTTTACCTTGAGACTTCTTTGAGGACACAGTGTCTCTTCGTGAGTACCTCCCTCAGAGTAAGTGAACCTTTGACCTTGGTGCAAGTCTGTCAACTTGTGTAACAAAAGAACAAGAATCTCCCTTCCATCCCTTCTATTCAGGAGTAGGACCACCCCAGCCCACCCAAGATTTTTCCTCAATGCCCCAAGGGAATTTTTCGAGCTCCTGAAGATCTGGAAGAAACCGGAACATCCCAGGACACCCAGAACCCCCTAGACCTAGTGACTACCCCCCAGAGACTATCCCCTATTGAACTTAGTCACTCCCTTGGACTACCAGCACCCCCATCTCCTGGAAAATGAGTAACAGT
>JBBPMA010000721.1:0-16809 GCA_038090075.1 Xanthoconium purpureum | reverse complement strand
TAATTATGATAAGTGTCCAAAGAAATTCCCTCATCATTTCTTGGCCGTATTGAGCACCATTGCCCATCTATAACCCCTGCCATGTTTGTTTGAGTGTGACTTTTCGAGTGCAATTGCTCATCCGTCGCCCTCACCATGTCTATTCAAGCACCAGCACTCCCCCATCACTGCATCACCCCCACCATGTCTTTTCAAGTGCCACCACTTGTGTATCGCCCCCACTGGATCTATTTGAGCGCAACTGCTCGCCTGTCACCCCCACCATGTCTATTCAAGTGCCAGTGCTTGCCCATCACTCCCACCATGTCTTTTTGAGCGCAACTGCTTGTGTATCGCCCCGCTGTGTCTACTCGAGTGTGACCACTTGCCAGTCATCCCTAGAGAACTGCACAGGTAAACCTGTGGGTACCAGAGCTCCAACCTGTACCTGTGAAACCCATGGGTCACACATCTCACGGGTACAGGTGATGGGTACAAGGGTATGTACCCATCTGGGGTCTACCCATGGGTTGAGTGGGTGATGACATTGGGAAAGGTGGGTGACGAGCGAGGGGGTGCATGAACACAAGCACACGCTTGCGAGTGTGCATACACCTGCAGACAATGACTCTGTGTGTGTACACATGCTCATGCGCATGTGCAGGAAAGGACAGGGGAGGCTGCCCTAGCGAGGGTGAGGGCATGTCATCGTTGTCATCGTTGTTGTCAGAGAGAGAGGGTGAGGGCATGTCATCGTTGTCATTGTTGTTGTCAGAGAGAGAGGGTGAGGGTGCATGACATCGTCGTCGTTGTCAGAGAGAGAGGGCGGGGGCACATGACATCGTTGTTGTCGTCCGGGAGAGGGAGAGGGTGCGTGACGTTGTCATCAGGTCAGGGAGAGAGATGGCGAGGGCAAGGGTGAAGGCAAGGGCATGCCATTGTCGTTGTCGTCAGAGAGAGAGGGTGAGAGCGCGTTGTCGTCCGGGAGAGGGAGAGGGTGCATGACGTTGTTGTCAGGGAGAGAGAGATGGCGAGGGCAAGGGCACGTCATCGTCATTGTCATCAGGGAGAGGGAGATGGCGAGGACTATCAGGGTAAGGGCACATGATGTTGTTGTCAGGGAGAGAGATGGTGAGGGCAAAGGCATGTTGTTGTTGTCATCATCAGAGAGAGGGTGGGAGTGTGTCATTGTTGTCAGGGAGAGGGAGATGGTGAGGGTGAAGGCACATCCCTGTCATCGTCAGAGAGAGAGCGCGGCATCATCATCGTCAGGGCGAGGGCGAGGGCGAGGACATGTCGTTGTCGTTATTATCAGAGAGAGGGAGAGGGAGAGGGCATGTTGTTGTTGTTGAAGAGGGTGAGGAAGAGGGTGAGGGCGATGCATTGGCATTGTTGTCAGGGAGAGGGAGAGGGTGAGACGAGTATCATTGTCATTGTCAGAGAGAGAGGATGAGAGCACGTCGTCATTGTCTGAGAGAGGGTGAGGGTGCATGATGTTGTTGTCAGGGAGAGAGAGATGGCAAGGGCGAGGGCAAGGACACGTCATTGTTGTTGTTGTTAGAGAGAGAGGGTGAGAGCGCGTCGTTGTTGTTGTTGTCAGAGAGAGGGAGGGTGAGGGCGTGTGGTTGTCATCACCCTCATTGTTGCATTGTCAATCTCATGTCATTGTCAGGTGGGTGGGAAGTGAACATGCTCAGTGAACCCTTGGGCTCAAGAAGACATGGTTGAGGGCATGGATGTTGACAAGGGCACTCAAACGACGTTATTGGGGTGCCTATGTTGACGTGGGTGCCCTAACATTGATGGGGTGTCACAGTAGCCCATGAGCCATGACTTACCATATTTGGTCACAGGTACTCGGGTCACAGGTACTCAGGTACATGGGTCGCCCAATCACAACCCGTATCCATACCCGTGAGTACCCCTACCCATGACCCACATGGGTTACCCCTACCCATGCTGATCTCTAGTCATCCCTGCCCACCATGTCTTTTCAAGTGCAACTGCTTGTGTATTGCCCCTGCTTTGTCTCTTCGAGTACAACTGCTCGTATATTGCCCCACTGTATCTACTCAGGTGCCAGCACTCGCTCATCCTATCATGGGTACAGGTTTGATGTGGGTAGGGTAATCCCAACCCATACCCATCACGTGACCTGTGTATTACCCCTGAGTTAGAACAACTGTACACACATTTTTGTAGCTTTGATGTATTAGACACTCAATGTAACAGTACTAGTACTACAATGAAGATTAAAAAAGTGGTGTGATGGGTTGAAATGTGATGGGCTGAATTTCTGCAGTGTGGCTGGGTCAAAGTTTTCCGATCTAGCCAAAATTTCGTGACAGGCAGGATTTTAACATGGTGCATCAAACTAAATATTTTGCGCCATGCCCAATGAAATGACGAAATTTTCTACATCATAACATGTCACACAGCCTGATGATGAACAAAATTTCTGGTAAACCTTGTCATGCGTCACACAGCCTGATGAATCGAGTGTGAGGATACAGTACTACAAGTGATCTGACCTACAGATGTGGCAGTTCAAATGGGTAGGGTGATGACACACACAAATACATTCTGCAT
This sequence comes from Xanthoconium purpureum, assembly GCA_038090075.1. Taxonomy (NCBI): domain Eukaryota; kingdom Fungi; phylum Basidiomycota; class Agaricomycetes; order Boletales; family Boletaceae; genus Xanthoconium; species Xanthoconium purpureum. The sequence goes on along the minus strand of JBBPMA010000721.1, from coordinate 14,241 downwards.
TGGAATCTCTTCAGACATGCAAATTGGATGTGGAGATTGGAAGGAAGAATCTACAGTAATAGTTTTTGGTATACTATGTTAATAGTTTGTGCTGGTTGCTGTCCATGTGCAAAAGGATCAATGTACAAATTGATATCATCTCCACTCTCCAAGGCGATGAACTCCTGGAGAATGCAGGCGACAACATGGACTGCACCAAAATAGACACCTTCATCAAGTGGCATGGATGCCCCTACACTGAATGTGAAATCCTCCAGGGAATGAACACCATGACGTCGGGGCAATTGATGTTCATGCCCCTCTTGTCTGCACATTCCATGGTTCAGCCTGAGGTGCGAGGAAAGAAGGTGGTAGGGCGGCAGTTGGTTTCACTCAGCAAGCATTGGTTCCCTATTGGTGGATGAGAGGATGACAAAGAGGCAGCAAGTTGGCTCCCACCACCAAACTATGGCGGTGTGTTGGACTTGGCGAGTAAGGTGGCATGTTGCATCTGTGCAGTATGGCCTTCAGCTTGAGGCGGCAAGTCAGGCATGCCCAGGCATGGCATGCTCCCGCATGGGATGCAACTTGTGATCGATTGAGTGGGCATGGTGGATGCTCAGACACAGCACAGCTTGCTCCTGCACAGATCAATTCCCACCAATGAACAGATGAGAGGACAATGAAGAGGCAGTATGTTGGCTCACACCACCACACCATCTGTGCAGGACAGCCTTCTGTTTATCTCTGCAATCAATGTCTGTCTGGCCATCTCATCTGCACATCAGCAAACCAACCCTCTCCTAGACACAACTGGACAGTACTGCCTTGCCTAACAGATCACACAGATGTCTACAGTAAGGTTCCCAACTGTCTAGATCTAGACAAAAGCCCATAGTTTGGTTCTGTCCTTGTCTATACTGCACTAGACTAGGGACAATGTTCAACAGATTGACAGAATGGCAAGATAGACCCAGTGTCACAATCAGCACCAAACTAGACAGTCTGTCTGATTCTGTGATAGACTAGAATATGCCATAGTATACTAGATGTTCTTGAGATAGGGCAGATTTGTCAAGCAATAGCAAACAATAGCATTCAACAAATTTCAACAAAAGACAGGGCAGGACTCTACAAAACATAGCATTGATGACATCACTGTTACACACATTAGTCAAGGTTGACATTGAAGCCACACCTGCTGACAGCTGGTTCCTGATCATGATCACTCATGCTGTTACTAACAATCATGTAAAATTAGTGAGACAGTGTGGAGTGAAAAGTTCTAGGTTACCTCCCGAGTTGAGCCCATTGTGTTTGTAAGGCTTTTGTTTTGGCCCAGTGAACAGTGTTGCTGTCACACTTGCTCATTAGCCTGAGGATCTCAGTGTATACTGGTGAGTAAGTTGCAACCCTAAAATTAACTTCCCCTTTGCCTGTGGCAACCTTGTCAAGTACGACTTTAAGCTGTGAATTGATTAGCATCAAGAGATGGAAAATACAATGAAAACAAATGGCTGTGGTGGTGAGGGCCACTGTGACTCTTGGAACCTCACCAGCAAACACCTCGGGAAATAATTTGCCAACTGAAGTAGAGCCATTGTAAAAGAAGTCAATGACCAGGCTGGAAAGGGCAGGATGTGCAAGGTTGTTCACATGTCTTTGGGTGTAATGTCAGTTGGTTTGATCATGAATGGATCAACCATACATCGGTATCAGTGCCGTTCCTCAGAAATAAGCCACCATTGCTCAACAGATTCCTTGCAACCTTGATGTTGTGCTTGTGGCAGTTTTTGGGATCCCACTGGTATCGTTGAGTGATGAATGTTTGGGCCTTTTTCCTCAAGGTGGAACACCAGCTACCGAGGTCCTCCCATAGCTGGCATAGGTGAGTGATCATGCTGTAGGTAGTGTTCTGCAGGGGTAAACCCCTGGGTACTCAAGTGCCAACCCGTACCCTACCTGTCAGTTACCTGTACCCCAGTTACCTGTGGGTTCAGCACAGCATGGGTACCTCAAATGGGTATATGGGTATCAACCCATCATGGGTATACCCCAGGGTTCAGGGGTGAGAGTGAGGGCAAGGGTGGGAGATGGCAAGGGTGACAGCAAAGAACAACATCACAACATGGGCAATTGCGCATGTTGTGATGTTGTTCCTCAGCCACAGCACCATGTCCCAGGACGAGGAGGGACGAGGAGGTTGAGTCACAGGCGTCAAGAGTGTTGACAGAGAGCGCAGGGAGGTTGTAGGGATGTGCCGAGACATCCAGGATGTGGTCGAGAGGTGGAGGACGTGTTGAGATGAGGCGATTGAAGGGGAGAGACTGAGCACATTGGTGCATGGACAATCGTTGATGGTGGCTGACGAAAATGATCAGCACAATGAAACAGTCGACAATGATGTACCAATGGGTCCCCCAGAGCCTCTGCTGCCACCCGACGAACCTGCACAGTGACTAAACAGACCCCCGAGTGTCAAGCTCGAGGGGGAGAGAAGATTAGTCATGAGCTCCAAAAATGCATGTGCCAGCAATGAAGTGGACATGTTAGGAGTGTCGGGACGTGTCAGGGACATTGGAAACGTGCTGAAGAAGCTGCAAAACATGTCAGAACCTGTCAGTAAACACTCAGAGCCAGTAGAGGAGAAATACCTACCAAGGAGGGCTTGAGACGACCCACACAATCCGGGAGGTGAAATGGCCATACCAGATGGTGTCCACAATGTCCAAGAACACCCTAGGAATGTCAGTAATGAGCACGCCAATGAGATGGACGCGCTACGTCGAGATAGGCTGCCAGGAGGGTCATTAGACCTACCAGAGACACCAAAGGTCGCCACATGTTGTCGAAACAAACATGCTACATTGAGGTATAGGGCCAGGAGGCCATAGAGGCAAGCAGGAGGTGATGGGTGATGTTGAGGACAATTGGGACTGCCAAGACATTGTTGAAGGCAGCGGATACAATGGAATATGGTGGGGAATGGACAGCGCAATGAGCGCAGCACGCCACGACTTGGAACAAGTCAAAATGGACACGCTAGCTACATACCAGGCGAGTCAGCACGAGCAGCACTGTGACACAATGATGAACATACCTGGACTGTCCACACCACCTCCCAAGCACCACAGATGACCTCACACCCATCCTAACCTGCCACATCACCAAGGACAACTGAAACTGCAACCTACAAGAGTCAGTTACCCCAGGAGGACCTACCAGGTTACATGGGTGCACCGAAGCTGAATTGGGCGAATCGGACACACCAAACATGTTGTATATGGACCATAGATGGAGTAGGAGCGATCCCAGGGTGCAATACACGAAGATGGTGGTGTTGGAGTTGCTTGAGGATGAGCACGCACATCTAGATGGCACAACCATGATAGCTGAGCCACAACTTTCCAAATTGGGTAACCACTGCAAATTTCATGGTACTTTATAGTTCTTGCGATAATCTGAAATATGAGTGGTAAAATAGGCAGGTAGTACATCATGGGTACAGGGGCAAAGGCACATGGGTACACAGGTACAGGGGTACAGGGTACTCAGGTACATGGGTGGCCAAGGGCCAACCCAGACCCAGACCCGTGCATACCCCTACCCCTGACCTGTCATGGGTTACCCATACCCGTGCAGAACTCTAGCTGTAGGATATGAGAAGAAAGGAGGTACGTATGAGTCTCATGATGTTAAATGAATGGTGAGGCCACCAACCTGAAAGTTCTGAGGGGTTGGATCAGAATTCTGAGCAATGTAAGGTAATCACTTACTGTCTGAGATAATGAGACCTTGAGCTTGGCATTCAGCAATCGCCTCGTCAATGTACTCCATGGCTTGCGTGTTGAAAGTGGCACAATTGGGAAAAGGATTGATAGAAGCAGGATCACAGTGGGAAAACTGCTTTGCACGCTCAATCACATCACAAGTAGGTGGGTTGTAATATTGAAGCTGCCAGGGTTCAGTGCGTTCAGTCACCTTGCCAACTGGGAGGTCAATAGCACACTCTTGGCCATTGCCATCATTAGCAGCTTCGCCTGTATCGCCATTAGTAGATCCAGACTGTTGCTGCCTAGCAGCAAGCAGTTGTGAGTTGCTAGATAGGTGTGGGGCACAGTTATGTCAGTGGTGTACATTCATGACATTCTCGGGGAGTTGCCCAGGCAGGGGTGGTTGGCTTGGGACAGAGTCACTGGGCAGATGAGCTGCGAGTTGAGTTGGTTGAGATTGCAATGTCCCACCATTGATGTGCTTGGGCAGGGGTGGTGTTATGTGAGTCGACAGACTTGTGTCCTGGTCAAGGGTTTACTTACTCTGAGGGAGGTACTCACAAAGAGACACAATGTCCTCAAAGAAGTCTTAGGTTTAGAAGAACAAGGGAACAAGGAGCAAGGTCACAACCAGACGAGTTGTGGATTGCAAGGCTGACACTGTATTTGCATAGAACAAGAATAGGGAATGAGTACAGGCTGAGTGGGTATTTAAGTACTACTGGTTACATAAGAAGAACCTAGTAGAACTGTGTGGAAGGATGGGGACATGTGACTACTGTAATAGAAGTAATCAGAGGAGACGACAGTCCTGTTAGGAAAGTGAGGTACTAGAGTGAGAGAAGAATGGGAGAAGACTGAGAGTCAAACGTAAGTAAGTAGTCATCCTCCTTCTCATGATAAGGGAAAAGGTCGAAATAGACTTGGTGTGTAACATGGATGAGGAAGAAGGTGTGAAAGAGAAAAAGTATCATAACAGGTGGTTGGCTTGGGGCAGAGTCACTGGGTGGACAAGATGTGAGTCAAGTTGGTTGAGATTGCGAGGTCACACCATTGGCATGCTGGGGCAGGGACAGTTGACTTGGGGCAGAGCCACTCGGCTGATGAGATGTGAGTCAAGTTGGTTGAGATTGTGACATGGCACCATCAATGTTTGTCCCCTCAGCATTATCTACAATAACAATGGTAAGTCCTCATCATCAAATGCAGTGTAACATACCTTGAGCATGATTATGCCAATGGCACATAGTTGCAGTGTCATCACAGGCTCGGACAGGAGCCTGGGTTGGGGCCTCATCAGTGAATAGATTGGCAGTGGATTGACTCTCTTTGTATTGTGAACTTGTATTATTTGCTCCGTTAAGGTTGTCTACAATAACAACAGTTAGTACAATTCGTCTGATGTAATGTAATGTACCAGGGAATGCTGATGCTCTCGGGTCTTCTTCATCATCTGTGGGGAAGGTGATTATGATTAGACATGTACTTGGATAGAATGAGTGGGATGTACAATGTGTGGATGATGCCCTTGCATCCAAGGGAGAAAATCAGAAGTTGGTGGTGGGTGCTTGAGAGATGCCTTCGCTTGAGTGAAGGGCTTCCTCTGTGATCCTATTATCTTCGCTTGGAGAGACCTCATCAATCTCGAGAGGTGGGAATTGGTTAGCACACTGTGCCAGGATGTCGTTTGATGAGAAACTCACCTGGGTATCTCCTGTATCGTAAAAGTCAGACACAGCGGAGAGGCGGTGACCAGACCTACTCAGGCCAAAGGGTAAATTGTAGAAGGATGCTGTTCACTGCAATCTCGCAGAGTTTCAAAAGGGAACACCATCTGGCTCAGATGCCCCTTCATGAGCAGCTATGTTGCTGACACATGATGTTGTGGAATGAGGGTTTTCATAGGTGGATGTGACAGAAGTGGCTGAGGGTCAGTGTGATACATGTTGAAACAAGGGATCACACTGTGCATCCAGGCACCATTCATCTGTGGAAGAAGAAGAACAAACAGACAGCACACAAGATGTCACTGCAGTTGAGGCCTGTCCCAAAGACCCACCCCCAAACAACGAAGTACTCTGCAAAGACAGTGGCCCAGAACCTTTTGAAGAAGGCTGTGACACTACTCCAAAAAAGTGGGTGTGAGTGGGTGTGCATGTATCAATCCCTATCTGAGACATGGTATCCAGAAGTCTGAAGCTGAATTCCTGGCTGGGTGGTGCTTGTAAGAATTGTGGCTGTAATGATGATTGGGTGGGAGTAGATTGTCTGTGGGTCTGGGATGGAATAGCCATTCCAGAGCCAGCTTGTCTTGTGCAAGAGCTCCATTCACTGATGTTTTGAAAGGATGGCACCATGGGATTGACACCTTCTCCTTGTGTAGCAATGTTGATTTTTGAGGTGTGTTTCAGCTTCTCTGTCTGCACTCACTCAATCTCCTTCATATAAGCCAAGTGTCCTCTGCTATCTCTTCCAGACCGCTCTGAGCATCGTGTTGCAGAGATGACTTTGAGTTCTGTTGCAGTGATGGCAGTTCAGAAAAGGTAATAATGGGTGAGTAGAGCGAGTGTCAAGACCGGGTCAACTCCTGAACTACCTCTGGGACTTCCGGAGACTAGCTGTCAGACGGGACTTGGCTTCAGTGACTCGGAGAGGAGCGCTGCGCCCTTGCCTAAGTCTGGTCCTGAATTTCGGAATTCGGAGGTAACTCGGAGGTAATGACTTCAACGTTGCGCAGCAATGAAGTCGAGTAGAGGTCAGAGGAGAGTCAAAGACTCAAGCAGAGGATCAGAGGGGAGTGGTATCTTAGTTGATATTCGAACTAAGGGAATACATGGCTCAGGGGGTACAGTACTTATACTACAAAGGTGGACAGGATTTGTCACAGAGGAACGGAGCTGAGTAATTATTCAAATGCAAGGCTGCGCACCAGCTGTCCAGAGATCGGACCTGTGGTGCAGGTTCATAGCATCGGTGGCTAGAATGCTACAAAACTAGTACGGATGGGGATAAGTGAAATGTAGCATGATGAAAGAAGTCCCTGATACAAATCCAGAGGTCAGGAGATGCACCCTGAATGAGAATTCATCGGAGTTAGTGTCTGATATAACTGGAATTGGCTCGGAAGACCAGAATGGACTTGGTTGAATGTGCGGGATATGACAGCGAGCATGTACCTTGGAATACATTGTCTGAAGCCATTCAAGACCTCTTCGCCCTGTCTGCGTCATTGTCGTCTTCACTTTCATAGATGATCCTGTGCTTGGCTGCCATCCTGTAAAAGCAGAGAAGACAAAGGATGGATGGCAAGTTCTTCACCATTTTGTTCCACAAATTAGTGACTCGTCCATGTTATTATACATCAAACAGATTCTCTCTACATAACCTTAAACCACTGTTTGATGAATCAACTCACAGGAGAAGTAACCAATGTAGTAGTAGGAGTAATGGAGACATTTGAATATATAAAGCAAGCCTAGTATGCGGTACATTCAGGTCTACATATCACAATGTACAATTGACTTAGTGGAATAAGCCACTAGTAGAAATGTTGGTCCAAGGTGTAGAGCTGGCACTGCCAGTGGGGCTCAATACATCAATGTTTCCTGAACATGATGCATCAGTAGCCCCAACAGCCAGAGAATGTCACTTTGTCAAATGAGAGCCTGACTTGTCCTCATTTTTGTGATGGTGTTTGGAGTTAGTTGAGGATGCACCGGACATGCAGATTGGAGGCAACTGTGGCAGTGGACCACTGGGTAGGATTGAGGAAAACCTATTGGCACCCGGTATTGAGCTAGCACTTGATGTGGTGCTGGTTTGCAGTATGGGAGCCATGTGCCTGATCCCTTTGGTACCCAGTGGCTCTCCAGGAGTTTCATAAGTACCATTACAATTGCATCGATGAACAAGTTGTGAGTAAAACTATGATTGGCTTGAATGACCCCATTCTGCAGTTTGATGGAAAGTATGAGTTCTTTGTGGATTTTCTTGAGAAGGGGGAACAGAGGTCAGAAATACAGTGTGATATATGGCATAAGTGCCATCCAGCTGAAATCGGATTGGATAGTGACAACTTTGAGGGTGCTGGGCTGCATTACAGTGAAAAGTGGGTTGAAGCATTGAGAAAGCACTTTGGGGGGTTTGAGTTTGTTGGGTTCATCATACAAGAGGCAGACAGTGAGGAGGATGTAGAAGAAAGACTCTAGATCATGGTGTTCCTGATGCACCACCAGAGTTCCAGAACTGATGTAACTGAGCTCGGTGGCCATCCATGCCCATGTACCCTAGAACAGAGATAAAATGGACTAAAAAAATGGACAAGAAATATGTACATACTGTGCGGTGAAGTGGACTTGCATCAATAGCCATGCTGGAATTGCTTGGAAGGGGCTCATTGGCCATAGGAATGATGATATCATGCATGTCTTTCAGGTTAGACTGAGAAAGTGGTGACCCATCGCCTTTGATGTGAATAGCAGGAGGGGCATTAGGGGTGGGGTCATCACAATGGGAATTGTCAATGGGCACAGCATAGCCCCAATCCCTGAGGAGACCACGACATGGTAATTTTTGGATTTTGGCCCAAATAGCAGCTCTCTCAGGCCCTTGGAGAACTTGATTGAGGAAGGCTTCACCAAGTTTACTGTGCATTGCCAATATGAATAAAAGGTTGAACAGGCTGACATCACAGTGAAGTATGCATGCCTTCTTGACAGCGTCGCAATGAACTATAAGGCATAAGTTATTGATGCCAGATCACAACAATCTAACACACCAGAGAGACAGTCAATGACTCCAATGAGTAACTCTGCGAGTGAGGTGAAGTCAAAAATTGGGTATCCTCATGGTTTTGAAACAAGACATGACAGGACACATAGATAGTATGATGCAGAAGCCCCAGGGGCCTTGAGAAGCATATGAAGGATATGGGTGGAATTGTTGAGGAGCTCCTGCATGATAGGATGCTGGGTTTGAACCTGCTGTTCATGTACCAACCTCGGTACACCCTCCACACTGGCTGCTTCCAATATCTTCAAGATTCGGCCTTCCATGTACCATTGTAATGGGTCAACCCACAAATCCTTCACAACAATCTCTTTGTCTTCTTGGTCAATTGTGACTGTCCCACTCCAGATGGTTGTCCCATGGCTGTGTAGCGATCTGGAAAAGAAAAGTAATGTATTGATGGAGATTTCATATTGCTTGCCATGCTTGGTGATCTGGATCATTCTCTGGCCATTCTGCATGGGAGAAATGGTGGGGGTCGAAACCGAGTGTAGTGCCATCTGCAAATGTGACCCTGAGAAGGATGTGGAGGAACTCCTCGGGGAACTGGTGTATGTCAAGGGGATGGGTGGAGATCGAGCCCCCACGATTGAACAGGGTAAGGATGATTTCATTTCCCAAGAGCTGGATATCAGGCATTGCATAGCGTCCATCCTGAGCCTCAAGTAGAAAAGCTACCTTGCCAGCTAGTTCAATGTATGAGTCTTTCTTGTGGTCATTGCTATATTTCTTCTTCACCTCTCCTATGGCATAAATGTCAGTTCTCATGTCAAACTTCTCCTGTTGTGCATTACATTTGGTGATAACTCCCTCCTCGCAAAGTAAAAGGTTGGGCTTTCAAATGGCCCCACTTAGGCCACTCACAGGGTTGTTCGCCACCTTCCCATCCATTGTCTAGTGTGATATCAGTCAGACTGCAAATAAAAGCAATCATTGCTTACCTTGTGCACATGTAGGAATTTGGAGTGTGCTGAATGGCACCATTAAAAAACTCAGCAAGTTTTTCCTCCAGACACTCTGAACTTGAGAGATTTGGGAAGTATGCCCAATGGCCTTTTGACCACTGCCGTATTGTTTTCATGTCATTGAGAATGAAGCTTATGCTTCCAGTTGCAGTACTTGAGGCAGCACTTGACAGGGGGAACAATCTATTGTTTGGGAAGAGTTTAGCCAGGAATTCCATTGTTTGCTGTTGGTCAAGCAACCAGTGGACTGGGGCTGTGTCTTCAGTGATTTTAGGGTCCATTGACTCATGATACAGGTCCCCCTTGTGTTGGAATTGAGGTGGTGTAGCAAGCTGTGAGTTTGCAGGGTCAATTTCTTTGTCACTGGTGCTGGCAACCTGCCAATGCACCACACACAGCAGGAGTGGTGTATCATGCTTATTATGTAAGGAAAGTGAGAATTTCAACATGAAATCATATAAGGTATGATTACCCTTTGTAAATTACTGGTCTTGGTACAGTTTGGTTGGTTTGGGGTAGGCATTGAACACTTGCCAGTGGTTCCAACTGGTGGTGGTAGCAGTGAGGGTGGTCTTATTGCAGTTGGTCGTTTATCAATTGATGGATTACATTGAGGCGCATTGAGGCAGATTACTACATAAACATGTGGCTACAAAGGAGATACTGCGTAGAAAAACTCTTTGGACCAATATTTATTCAACCAAAAATTGGTTGACAGCTCATAACTATTCTGCCTGGATAAACAGGAGTGAGCCTCTTTCCTGAAGTTTGGAATCAAGTGTGCCACAGATCATATGTGAGATACAGGAATGACATCTCCTACCTGTGTCCCATTTGACCTTGTCACCCATCTAAGCATTTGCATTCCTGTCCCTGGATGGATGTTGCTCAGACTTCCTTGTTGAGGCATGACATTGAAACACTGGATGTAAGCAATGAGATATTCACAGTTCAGTGGGCAGAAAATGAGTCTCAGCTGCACAACAATGTGGTCTACTGTACATGTCCCAATAGTGTGTTCTCAACGATATCTGATATACTTATCTTCAATACTGTGGTGTGGCCAGTCACTATCCAAGCCCAGGCTCATGATGACAGTATTGTAGATACTGTGAGGGCAGTCAGCAGTGGGTGGGGATGCTCTCAAAGTTTGCAGTGCATTGACTTGATTGTTTTTGTGATACAGGTACTGTTGAAGTCAGACCTTGTACCAGACCTGAATTCAATCAAACAGAAGGGGACAATGGATGTCTCTGGTCCTGATGCCTGAGACATCATGAGTGTTCCTGTGGTCCTGGACACATTCAAAAAACTCCCAAATTGTGGGATGGAGATCTGGAATTCCAAAAAGAATGGCAGCTTCATCGATGGTTGTTTGAAGAGAAGGTTTATTTGCGATATGGAAGGTGGTGGTGGAAGTTGTGAGAGTGCAATATGGTTTCGGGGTATTGGGAATAAGACTGTGTGAAATGGCATTGGTGAGAATGAAGTAGTTGATGATAGAACATGACAGATTCATGTGTTTGGCAAGGGAAGAACCATCTGAGTCATCAGTGTGATCCTCATGGTCAAAGTCTTCTCCTTCCCCTCCCTCTCCTCCTTCTCCTTCTCCTTTGGAGAGCAGGGATTCCTTGTGCTGAGCTGTGATGTATGTGGTGACATCAAACTGGAAATACTTGTTGGAGCAGTCAAGGTAATGAGTGATTTGCTTGAGTAGTTCTGGTTGTTGCTTGCACAAGTGGGGACCTTGATTTCTTGTACATGCACATGCTCTGTTGCATTGGCAGACCACTGTATGACGGGACCAGAGTGTTGAATGGATGAGACCACACTTTGAAGTAATTCTAACTTCAGTATCTCCCAAGAGTTGCGAGTGCTGGCCTGCATGATGGCATCTTTGTTGTTGTGGAATAATTGAAGCATGTCTGTTAACCTGCCAAGTGATTGATTGGAGAACACAGGTGCCTGCGCAAGATAATGAAAATCAATGAGTGCATGTATGACAATCAGGAAACAACAGGAAACTCTGCCAGCAATGATGCCAACGATGTAATGCTGAATGGAACAATGGTCATGCCTGGTGACCTGCTTCAGTTTTGATATGTCATCCTCAAATGCACAATACCCAACAGCAGGTTGCAGAAGAGAGAAATGAAAGTTGATCTCCGAAGTGGTGATGACTTCGATGCACCATTTAATGTTGTGGTCCCAGGAGAAACAGCAGAAGTGGTGGAGTGTCTCTGGATGAAGGAAAAAGGAAGGACAAGATAACGGCCAGTCCATCCAAAACAGCTTGATAACGCCATTCAGGAAGAGGGCCTTGGCAATCTTGAGAAATTCTTTGTAGTCCAGGGGAGAACACTTTTCAAGTGCCTTGTTGATGGCATCAAGGGTGTGGGACCTGGTATGCAGAGGATGTAGGACAGGGTCGCCAAAGTGCTTCAACATAGCTGTTGTGAACGGGGATCCTTTAGGACTTGTGCACACTACAAGCATCAGCAAATCACCCCCTATATGTATGGGTCTGTACAGCCTTATGTAGACTCACAGACTCACAGCAAGGTCACCCTCTGTACAAATCTGTGCAATATGTCTGTATGGGTCTGTATGAATCTGTACAACATGTCTGTTTGGGTTTGTATGGATTTGTATGGGTCTGTACAGATCTGTACAACACATCTGTATGGATCTGTATGGGTCTGTATGGGTCTGTATGGGTCTGTACTATCATATACAATTTAACATGGCTCTACATGTCATCTTATACTATTGCAGACAGAACTAGCCAAATCTTAAAGAATGAATACTATTATTGCCCAGATTAAAGCAGACAATATACTACTACTAAAGGAAGACTGAAACATCACATTGGAGCCAGTGCATACTCATTGTCATTCCCCCTCTGCCTTGAAGCCTTCTCAAGTCCACACCTGTTATAAGACAGTTAACACAACTCAAACTGTAACAATGAAGAGGGTACTTTCCTAGCCTTCTCAGCCCACTTCTCCAACTGACAACCAAGGATAGGACCACCCCTCCCATCATGAAGGACTTGTCCTATCATGTCATGAAATTGTTCATACTCCCTAGCATCCACACTCCCACTTAGTTTTCCCAGGTTTTGAATATTGCCATTGATTGAGAGAGAATGAAGAAGAGATTTTACCTATAGTACTGTTAGTATCTTGTAAGCAAACTTTGTAACAACATACCACAGCAGCAATGAGGGTGACAGTGGCAGGGGGAACTGCATCTTTGAACTCACTTATATTACCCAATAGCTTCTGACTCTTTTCATAGTATACTTCAACGCATAAACAGTATAATGCCTTGTGTGCAAAGTTGTGCTTGACACCCTACAGCCCATTAACATACAATATTTGAGAATAGCATGAACAATACCTTAGAGTTTGGCATCCCATGAAGGAATTTTGCACCAAGTATGAGTTCATCAGCTCTCATCTTTATCCACTGTGCAGATTCAGATTGATTGAGGTTGTGTGCTGGGGCAAGGTTATACAGAGACGGCATGAAACTAACATATATCTTCTTTATTTTGGAGTGAAAAGTCAAGGCATCATTGAATATCTAATAACATTGGTCAATGAGGCGTGAGTAATGTTGTATAATGTATGTAACATACCAAAGTGCAAAGCTCACGTTTGTAATCAGGGAAGTACCCCACTTCAAGTTGATGACCCATGCACTTGAACCAGTGAAAGATTTGATGAATGATTGGGGCAATTATATTGTCCTTGGCATTGGTGGGACTGGAGAAGGCATCAGCAACAGACAGGTATATATGCCACTCAAGCTTGGCTTCATCAATGAGTAGCTTCCACATTGATGGCCAAAAGTTACACTTCTTGGCCCTTTTGTTCCAGACACTGTGATCTGACCTGGACTCGCACCTAGAAGTAGTTGAAGTGCTGTATCAGCAGTTGTGCAAGGCCCTCAAGGCATCTTGGGAGGGAGGGTGAGGCATTCCATTGCGCTCATGATGATGTTGGAGGATGTCAACTTTGTGCCAGTCTTCCTGTTGTGGCAGAGAGCAGGAGCGATGGGTACCAGAGTGCTGCTCATTGTACTGCTTCCCCCCATCTTGTGACACTTGATGATGAGCCAGGCGAGACTGTGAATCGTGCAATACACCATGGGCCTGGTGAGATGCATTGCCGTATGGATTCCCTCACCTCTGGGACTGTACTGCTCGAGACAGTGACTTGTCAGACTCAGATGCAGAGTCTGAGTCTGAGTAATTGTCAGCTTTGAAGTTGGATCATAGTTGATAAGAAATGAAGAATGCAAACCAGGAGATGAATGGGAAGGGACAAGAGTGGGAGTGTAGAAATGAAATGTACCCTGCTCAACCTCAGAGGTCTTCATCTGGTAACCATCATCCCAATCACCTGTGTTCTTCTCATGACCAAAATTGCTAGCAGATTCAGACTCCTCCTATGATTCTTGTGATCCAGGATTGTCATCCTCATCTGATTTGTCTTGATGTTCATGATCATGTGAGTCTTGTGGGCCAAAGCAATCTTCAGTTTGTTCCTGAGGCCATTCTTGAGCAAAAGGGTCATCATTGGGGACATCGTCAGGGACATCATCACATTCCTGTATTGTTTTCATTTTGGCTTCTGCATTCACAGCAACTGTGCAATTCAATTTAATTAAGCATGTACTCAAAGCATCAAAAATAAACAAACTGAACTGATCGTCTGAGAACTGAAGCA
>JBBPMA010000720.1:0-18149 GCA_038090075.1 Xanthoconium purpureum | reverse complement strand
CTCTACTTGAATCTCGACATTCCTAATCACAAGGAATCGCCCGAGATCATCTCGGAGATGGAGGAAGCAACAGGTATCTCTGCGCAAGCCTTGATGGCACTCCAACCGGGCCTAGATGACATACGGGAGAAGCTTTGTCTAGCCTCCACACGACAGACGACGTTCATCGAGGATGCAGCCTACTCGTTGCTCGGAATATTTTCCATCTCCTTACCGGTCGTATATGGTGAAGGAGATCAGGCACTTGGGCGTCTGTTGGCGCAGCTACTCGCGAGTTCGGGAGACACAAGCATCCTCGCTTGGACTGGAAAGTCTGGGAGCTTCAATAGCTGCCTTCCGAGCAGCATCACGGTGTTCAGCAAGTTGCCGACCTCACACGTTCTGCTCCCTATCACAGGTGCCGATATGGAGACTATGGTGGCTAGGCTACGCGCCTCGTCGCTGAGTCTCACCTCAGCCATGAAGTTGTATGATCGACTTCATGGGCTCCTTGTGCCATCGTTCTCGGGGAAACGGATGAGGCTTCCGTGCCTGACTTTCAAGCTTGGGCCGGTCTCAGCCGCTCGGAGTGTGTCAGGACGTGTGTTTCGCGCAAAGACGGATGGGCTTGGGATTGTGGAGATCACCACTACGGAAGACCTCTCCCGACTGGACTCCCTCATTCTTGTTCATCCCTGGATCGACTTCCTGCTCGACCGACAGCCTGTTGGGAATTTCACAGAGACAATTATTGAGGAGCCTTCGAATGAACAGTCTTCCTCAATCGGCGAGTTGTTATCGCCCCCTGGTCCATCTAATATTACGTCGGTAGTCCCGCAAACACGAGCGGGGCGCCTCGTTGCTCGCCTAGGACAGCCATTCGGTGCCCGGCCTCGAGACGCGGCGTCGCTCCTGTCGCCATCCCCCGTATCCCTGACGGATAAGCGGACACAAGCCCTCCAGCTCCTCGCACGGCTGAGACAGCCGTTTGGTGCGCTGTTGTTCACGCCGACGCGTCAGAACGTCGCAGAGTATAGGAGGATTGCTGCGGAGAGTGAGATCGCTGTCCGGGTGCAGGATGACACGTCGTTGAGCGTGTTGATAGCCAGTGCACAGATGCTGGATGTTCTTTAATGCGCATCTGGAGTGTTCGTTTTTCTTTGGCAGCCCCTGGACCTTTTGCTCGTTATACCGATGGGCATTGTCCCGTTACCTTCTCGTGCGCGTATATTGGCAACAGTTCTCCCCGTCTCACTGATCTTTTCTTTTTTGAACTCTGTCATCATGTACCCTAGCTCGCTATCATCGCTATAATAGGGTAGTACTTGCACCTGTACATAGTATAACATTCTCTCACAGACGACGTGCTCCAAGATCGGGACCCTCACGTCTTCTCTCACCGCTATCTGCCTCTCACCTCCAGTTTGCAACTGGATAACGGCAACTCGCGTGCTTTTCTGTTTTCTTGATTTTTTTAGTGTGGACGTCGCTGATTCTATAAACTCGAGGTGCGGTCCTTGAAGCATTTTCGATAACAAAGACCGAATGGCGACTTTCCCTCAAACTCGCTCGAGGCGCACGGTATTCCTGGAGTAGAGACAACGCGATTCCTTCCGGTTATGTCCTCGTCCCCAGTATGCGTTTCTCATAAGAGCTTGAACTGTAAAAATATTACATCTCTATATAATTGTGAACTTGCGGTGTAGTGATAATCGAATCTCGTGCAGCCCAAAAGGCTGTAACTCGTCCCAGACCATCTAGAATACGATGAGTTACACCTATGAACCATCTCATTCGCAGATGTGAACGGAAGCTGCGTCTACCAACAAACGGTTGGGTAGAAGAGTCGCCCCAAGTCAAGATTACACCCGAGTTCCCCCACCTCGCTCGACCGTCTCAAGGCCTGCTTGGTTTGCAAAACGCCGGCCTTCATCCCGACTTTTTCGCACTGCTTCAGGCTCTGCTCGCACAACGAGCACGCCGTCGCGCGATCATCGTCCATCTACCATGCACGATCAGAAGCTTTACTCGAGGCTTCGATCAGACATTGGCGAAGACACTCACCTCTCGTAACATGCCGAGGTTCAACAACACGACGCCTAATGCTTGATCGCATACGGACTAATCCAACGCGTGCAAGAGATGCCTCTGCCCCAACGAGGGTGGTTCGGGTCTACTCCTGAACAACGCAAAGAAGTATGCTTGACGTGCCCATGCCTCCGTATAGTGTCTGATTTCGGGTGTTGGTGGCCGTCGCATGATCAGTTCCGAGAGATTATTCATGTGTTGTGCAGCTACGAGGTAAAGACAACATGTTAGAGAGGGGTATAACATGGGGGAAACGAGCAGACGTACCCCCACAACGGTCCTCGACACTCACGTTCTCGATGTTCTGCGGGAGAAGGAGCGATATGGCCTGTGAGTAAAGAGGTATGGCATACATTTTGATGAGCTCGTACACCTGCATTCATAATACTGGAAAAGAGTGTCGAGGACTCACTCGACGTTTCCCTTGCGTGCGTACATGGCTCCAAGCGCGGCGGGTGGTGCACCGAGATTTGACGCGACGCAGCCAAGACGACAGCTCGAGCTCCGCGAGCACCACAGATGTCGACGTCAAAGTGTCAGTGTTGTTGGCATTGGTCATACCTCCACCCGCCGAGTTCCCGCTCTTTGCATCGACGCCCGCGAGCCGGAGGACCTCCTCGACCGCCCACGTGAGCTACCTTTCTTCTTCCTCTCCACCCACGTTCTCGTTCGCACACAGTTCCGCGAGCTTGCACGCAACGGCGACTCTACGGAGCCGTTCTTCGTTCATGAGCGTGTACGACGTCAGTCGTCGTCGCCATTTTCTGGGGAGTTGGGCGAGGCCGAGGCGGAAACGTCACCTTTGTCCCATACACTTCGTAATTACTCGTCATTGGTGGGCGACTCGGGCAAGTTCGGCCAAGATGGCGGCGATGCCTGAGAGCTTGAGACACGGGTCTGTGCCGAGGACTCAGGACTGACAGCGAGAGGCTCAAGACGGTTTGGTACGCGCTGTGCGGGTAGGTGGGTAAGAGCACGGTCGTTCGAGAGTCAAATGACAGAGACGAAACGAACGAAGACGAAACGCGAACGAAAGCGAGACGTACCGAGCAAGATACCGCTCACTCACTGGCAACCCTTTGCAACCCTAATTTCTAGATCTGATCCCAGCGCGCAAGTCTTGACGGACCTCTACCGGCCATAGCGTGAACGAGGTATAAATTTCCAGGCTGTAGTCTGTCAGTGTGACGATTCGTGCGCAGAAAGATTGGGGACAAAAAGTCAGGGCAAAGACTTGCACTCAAGAAATGCCACGTACAGACCGAATGCCGTGGTTCCTGCACCGAGCATGAGCAACGCAGTGAAAATTGTCGATACGCGGATGCTGCTTCCACGACGTAACCAAGACGTAGATGCATTTGGTTCATTGTTTGAGGCGGAGGTGGTTGATTGAGGTCTACTTTGGACGAAGTCCTTGTCTCTACCGTTTCGTAGGCTAGCAAGAGTTACTTGAACTTGTTGCACCAGTCCTCCTCGTAGCATAACGAGTCGTACTTGAAGATACTGTCGAGGGTAACGGTTAAGAGTCCAGTCCGGGTCGATTATAGCCGCCCACGGTGTGTTTTCGCATCGCATTACTTACTTGGGTAAGGTTCATTGCATACGCTTGCCGTGTCAACGTCCAAGCCTACACATTTAACATCTAACAAAAACCAAAGAAGACCTTTCAACACCTCTAAGCTCACTCCTCGACACAGCAGCGATGCGTCGATGGGCCACGAAAAAGAACCATGCTGGTTTTGTGGTACGTCCTCAAACGGACTCGAAGTAGCTGACAATCGAGCGCATTCATCGTCTTATAGCTCTCGAACCCTGCTGTATTTAATTTATCCAAGGAGCATACCATTTCGTCATCTAGTTCAGAAGAAGCGACCAGTTCGTTGCGATTGCGAAAACAGTCCGTCAGAGTCAGCGGTCGGACGCCTCAGAAGAAAGGAGAAGAATATCGACGGACGGGGAAGAAGACAGTTTATCGATGCACGAATACGAGTTTGCGACCGAGGTAAGACGCGTACTGTCTCCATGTTCGTGAACCCCCACTCTTCAAAGTCTCATAGCTCGTCACATTTGCATGCGTCCTTTGCACGGTCACAGTTGAACTTGAGACAAAATGCCGAAGTGGCAGTTCACAAACGCAAAGTACAAGCCGTGTGTCAATGGATTTTTGAGGCATCTGGAGCGGTCCATCAGGGAAATTGCCAAAGAATCGTCTACGTTGAAAATCTCTGCAACATATCACTCTGTGACCTCGCTGTCGTAAACTTTGCAAGTGGGGACGGGGCTAGAAGACGAACATGGACGCACCGACAGTCCATCTTCCCCCTTTCCTGTACACTTTCGACCTCCTTTCGCTATCTCCCGGTGTACGGACGAGCATGTGTGTAGGACGCGTACCTATAACTAACGACGGCAAGCACGTGTCAGTCCAGAAGGTCAGATATGTAGTCCACCAAACGTACGTTGAATATATGCGTTCGTTGGGGGATGAACGTTGAACCTGGGAGACTCGTCTGGGTTGAGGCCGAGACTTTTGTGTGAGGAAGCGGGGTGTGATGTGGCACGGACGAGCAGAGACAGCTGCTGAGAAACGGCAACGCGGGCAAAGGGCGTCAAGGGTCAACGATACTTTTAGCTTGGATGACATGTGCCAAGTCACCCGGACGCAAAACCCGTCGTTTGGCTTGCATCCGTCGAGCATACACGCGACGTATCATGGTGCAGGCGACGGCCATGTTTTGGTGACACGGTGCTCTGGAGGTACGGAACGCAACGAGAACGCGAGGTAATGGAGGGTGTGCACTGATCAATATGAACAACGTACATAAGGTGTGAAAAAGATACGCACCACGACCTGCTTGTTGACCCTCACCGTTGCAGCGAGTCCAGGACAGGAAACAAGTGGTAAGGATGAAAGCTGGTGCTCTCGCTGTTTCGAAGAATGGCAAGTGGATGGTTGCAGGAACACAATGAGATGTATTTGTTTGGGATGCAGAGACGTACGCCCAAGCCTTCAAGCATGGGGTTGGTTACACAACATTTACTGTGTCAACACTCGCACCTTTGGGATGGTGGAAATCAAATGAGACGTGACTTCTCTGACAAAGCCCCTCGATATCATTCATCCTTGGTCGGACGTCCTATCGCAGATGGCGAGGGCAACAACTACAGTGTGTTTGCATGACATGATACGCCAAGATTTCACGTCTACTTGTTCGACTAGAATGGAAGGGTTGATGGGCATAACTGTCTAATACAAAGGGCAAGAGGACACCCTACCAATGGAGCAGATCAACAGGCAATCTATGCGGAGAGATAGACCATCTTCTTCATTTCTGTGGTTGCACATGGATAAGCAAGAGCGCACGCCAGGATGGGTTGCGTGTGAGTTGATCAGATCAACGAGTCCGCGTGCCTATAGCGAGCGACAGGATGTGCGTGTCAGCATCAGGAGGTCGGTCCATGTAGGCTGGCAGACTTACATGAGATGCAACTATTGGGAGACGAATGTATTGAGATGGAAGCCATTGATATGTGAGGATGGAAAATAACATGGGATGGACAAGCGACTGCTAGAAAAGGCAATGTGGGCGGACGAGGTGGTTGTTGCTTTCACGTTCGGTGGAGATGCACATTCTCGGTCACTTGGCCAGAACCCTGCACCCATCGAGCTGGTCGGCCTCGGGATTGTAGTATATTTCCGCGACAGGGTGTTTTGCAAGAATGAGCTGGGTGGAAAAGCACCGAAATGAGCATGTGTACTGATCCATATCAGTGATGGGCAACATGTATAAAAAGCGATAAATACACGGACCACAGGTTGTCTGTCAACCTTCACGATCACCCTGCCGCTGATAGCTCCATCGTCGACGATGAATGGTGTGTGCTGGTGAGATGAGCCCGCGTTAACGCTGACCATTAGACAAGCGTGTTCCGAGCCTATCGAGATCGACACAGGTCAGGATGTGCAGGCATTGACGTTTACAGCGAACGGAGAGTACCTTGTGAGTGGCCATGAGGAGGGGGTTCGGATGTGGCGAGTCAAGGACGGGAAACAAGTGGCAAGAATGGAAACGCTAGACTGGGTCCTCTCTCTCGCTGCATCAAAGAACGGCAAATGGATTGCCGCAGGGACATACACTGCAATTTTTGTATGGGATGCAGAGACGTACGAGCAAGTCATCAAGCACAAAGAGGGTTATTGGATCCACGGCATCGATTTCTCGCCGGACTCGACGCGACTCGTCGCCGGAACGCAGAACAAAACAGCCATCGTTTGGGACCTTGCAACTGGCAAACGGGTGCAAACACTCCATCACGAACATTACGTGATCGCAGCGAAATACTCGCCGCGGGGAGATCGCATAGCGACAGCCGAGGAACATGGACCCGTTCGAGTCTGGGACAGCAATGATGGTCGCTTGCTCGTCGACATCAAAGTAACAGTGGCCCCGGATCTCAACACCGGTCTCCTCTGGTCCAACGATCACCTCTTTGTCGTATCAGACGAAAAAATCAAAGAATTCGACGCATCTACTGGCTTGAAAGTCTCGGAATGGCCAGTTTCCAATACTAATTGGGACTCGTGCATCGCTCTACCAAAACACAAGCAGTTCATCGCATTTTCTGCAAAACAAACCGTCACCTTTTGGGACACGTCGACGCATAATCAACTCCCTCTCATTCTCCAACACCCTGGAGGCATATATTCCATCGCATTCTCTCCCGACGACCAAATTCTTGCCATCGGTGGAGGAGGGATCATCCAGAGTCTGTCGGGCATCAACGTGAGTGCCACGTTTTGTTGCGCTATATCGTCTCTGAACAGCTTTCTAGCCCCGGCATTTAGCCCCTCTGTCTCTCCTACACCCTACTTTCCGTGAACCAGACATCCAAATTGATGACGCTATACTCGACTTGTGGAAGCGCGATCACCTCGAAAACGCAGAAGCGTCATTGACTGCCTCGATCAACCGGTCGCAGAATCCGAGCCATCATCTACTCGCTAGTCGAGCTCTTGTTCGCACTCGTTTGAAAAAATGGGATGCAGC
This sequence comes from Xanthoconium purpureum, assembly GCA_038090075.1. NCBI lineage: Eukaryota > Fungi > Basidiomycota > Agaricomycetes > Boletales > Boletaceae > Xanthoconium > Xanthoconium purpureum. The sequence goes on along the minus strand of JBBPMA010000720.1, from coordinate 11,034 downwards.
CCTCCTTGATGCCGAAATGGTATTTTTCACCCTGTTCACTCGTACACTGACCCTAACCCTGCTTTACACAAAGGCCCTCAAGATCGAACCGTCACTCATTGCCTACATCGCAAAGAGCTTTTCCCATGTAGGAAATGGCGAAAGAGACAAGGGATATAGGGCATGCGACATCGCATTTGAACGCTTTCATTCTTCTCACGTTACTTTCCTCCTTCTCATCAAGGTCTGTGTTTTTGTGCTGGGCTTCCTTATTCTGCTCACATCCCTTAGGCCATTGTCGTGTTTATGGCGGGAGAGCCCCTCGATGCGATCGCACGATTGGACGACCTTATCGCCACTGTCAGGCACAACTCAATTTGTTATGTGGTCCAGGTGCGTGCATAACATGTTACTACGTGTTGAATAGTACCGCCAACTTTTTTAACAGGCATACATGTATCTCCTCCTCGGAAACTCGCGCATGGAGAGCAGTGATTACGAGGGTGCGATAGAGTCATTCGAGCTTGCACGAGCTCAGCTACGTCCCTTCCCGAGTCAATCACTCTTCGTGGTCGCGCTGGTAAATTTCCTGACAAGCATACTATGACATAACGCTTACTCTTCCCGACAGGCATTAGGATGGAAATTCGACAATCTCGACATCTTGGTTCGACAGCGTCTGTCTGAGGCCCTCTACTCTGCCGGTCGCAGAATGGATGCAGGCAAATCTCTTCTCGAGCTGATCAATACCTTTGGAAAGGAGGTGTATATGCACGGAGACGTCGTCGAGTGGGTTTCTGGTGAGCCTACGTTCTGCCGATTCATGTATCCCACACTCTAACCCTTACCGTCAGATTTCACACGGCGGTGTCTCTCTGCTCCCGAAAGCCACGACGCCTCGACCACAACCAAACAAGCTAATGCGCCGACGCTTGATGCCAACCTTACACCACTCTTGGAGGAGTGGGCAAGAGCGGCATTGGCGAATGGCTCGTGGAATGACGCTTTGGTTGCCGCCGGCGGTGTGAGTATTTTCTTTTCTGCAACATGTCTCGTCTGCCTGACACTGAGCTTCGAGTTCACCACGACAAAATTCGCTGTTTATCATACCATATGCGAGCGTTTGGAAGTGACCGACCACATCACGGATGCGGCCGAGTGTTTCCACAAAATGGAAAGTGAATTAGGGCGGGAGAGACATGACGAGCAGGTGAAATGGATTGCCGGTGAGTAGCCTCGCGTAGTATGTAAATGTTGTCATTCATGTACCTGTTTTATTCTTAGACTTCAGACGTCGTTGCTCAGGAAAGTTAGAGGATCTCGGGGACACGAGGAGTGATGATGCTGTCGCTCATTATTCAGCAGCACTGGCCCTTGATCCCTCCTCACCACAACACCTGTTGATCAAGCGAAGTAAGGCATACTTGGCTGGTGGTTCATGGGAGGCGGCGTTGGATGATGCAAACAAGGTATGCTGATCTGCCTCATGCAGGCACGTTCCTGTTAGTGATTATCACTAGGCGATCAAGCTTGATCCGTTGTCTCCGTGGGGCTACGAGAGGAAACATGCGGCGTTACACAAGGCGGGACATCATGAAAGCGCTATAACTGCATTCGAGGCAATGCTCTCGAAGATGTCCCAGTCGCATAATCTACAGATTCTTGGTAAGGGTGTCCCTGCCGTGCGCAGGTTCATCTACTGATCTTGTTTCGCAGAGCATCGCAGCCAATACGTAAACCCTGGAGACACGAGAGTGGCGATTCGGAAGGCTATTCAGGATGCCATCCGCGACTCGCCGCGAGTGCTCATCAATACTATCTCTGGCCGGCTCTTCGACAAATCAGAGCAAGCTGCCTCATTCGAGTCGCTCCCAGTCTTCGGAGAGTTGATCTCTTCTATGACTACATACATCGACTATGTTCGCATCGAGAATGATGTTGCAGAGTACTATCGCTATGCGATGTTCTCGCATAAGTGGGAGGCCAATGAACCCCTGTTCGACAAGGTTGTACACATTGTAGTGTACGATCTCGAGGAATCTCTCACTCACAACAAGCTACAAATGTTCTGCAAGATCGTACGGGATGCTGGGTTGCATTGGGCTTGGTCCGACACTTGTTGTATCAACAAAGCAGATCACTTCGTGCTCCAGGAGGCACTGGTCGCCATGTTCAAATGGTATCAGGGTTCTGCTTTTACACTCGTCTTACTCCGTGGCATCCCCTCCCCGTCGAAGCGCGGTGACCTCGTCAAGAGCATCTGGAACACTCGTGCGTGGACATTCCAGGAATACCACGCGTCGAAGGTGGTTAGATTCTACAACGAGGACTGGACTCTCTACTTGAATCTCGACATTCCTAATCACAAGGAATCGCCCGAGATCATCTCGGAGATGGAGGAAGCAACAGGTATCTCTGCACAGGCCCTGGTGGCACTCCAACCGGGCCTAGATGACATACGGGAGAAGCTCTGTCTAGCATCCACACGACAGACGATGTTTATCGAGGATTCAGCCTATTCATTGCTCGGAATATTTTCCATCTCCTTACCGGTCGTATATGGTGAAGGAGATCAGGCACTCGGGCGTCTGTTGGCGCAGCTACTCGCGAGTTCGGGAGATACAAGCATCCTCGCTTGGACTGGAAAGTCCGGGACCTTCAATAGCTGCCTTCCGAGCAGCATCACGGTGTTCAGCAAGTTGCCGACCTCACATGTTCCGCTTCCCATCACAGGTGCCGATATGGAGACGATGGTGGCTAGGCTACGCGCCTCGTCGCCGAATCTCACCTCAGCCATGAAGTTGTATGACCAACTTCATGGGCTTTCTGTGCCATCGTTCTCAGGGAAACGGATGAAGCTTCCGTGCCTGACTTTCAAGCTTGGGCCGGTCTCAGCCGCTCGGAGTGTGTCAGGACGTGTGTTTCGCGCAAAGACGGATGGGCTTGGGGTTGTGGAGATCACCACCATGGAAGATCTCTCCCGACTGGACTCCCTCATTCTTGTTCATCCCTGGATCGACTTCCTCCTCGACCGACAGCCTGTTGGAAATTTCACAGATACGATTGCCGAGGAGCCTTCGAACGAACAGTCTTCTTCAATCGGCGAGTTGTTGTCGTCCTCTGGCCCGTCCAATATTACGTCGGTAGCCCCGCAAACACGAGCGGCGCACCTTGTTGCTCGCCTAGGATGGCCATTCGGTGGCCGGCCTCAAGACGCGGCGTCGCTCCTGTCGCCGTCCCCTGTATCGCTGACAGATAAGCGGACGCAAGCCCTCCAGCTCCTCGCACGGCTGAGACAACCGTTTGGTGCGCTGTTGTTTACGCCGACGCGTCAGAACGTCGCAGAGTACAGGAGGGTCACTGTGGAGAGTGAGATCACTGTCCGGGTGCAGGATGACACGCCGTTGAGCATGTTGATAGCCAGCGCACAGATGCTGGACGTTCTTTAATGTGTTCGTGTTTCTTTGGCAGCCCCTGGACCTTTTGCTCGTTCTATTGATGGGCATTGTCCCGTTACCCTCGTGCGCGTATCATTGGCAACAGTTTGTTCTCCCCGTCTCACTGATCTTTTTTTTAAACTCTGCTATCACGTACCCTACCTCGTTATCATCGCTATAGTAGGGTAGTACTTGCACCTTTACAGATATATGTTCACGCCTGGCGTCGATCAAGCGCCGAACACAAGTAAGGGGCGATGAGGCGTATGTACCGCACTATTTCAGTAAGATCACAATTACATACCATGAACGGCGGTCGACGATCGTTGCTGTGTCACAGTCGAGGACTAGCTTGAGGGCCTTGAGAGGTTTCCTTCGGTTTTTGTTGCACCATGATGCATGATGTTGGATGTGTAGACTGGGACGTTGGTTCAAGTTTGCGTGACATGACAAGAGGCAGCGTTGGAGAAATCAACCTCAGGCTTACACAAGGACATAGTAACTACGAACGTGCTGAGCTTGTTCAAACATCGGAACGTTCGTACAGTCGGTATGACCTGTGTTCGGGAAACTGAGCGAACAAGAGATCAAACTATACCTCGACGACATACCAGTTTTGCACGAATTGCCATGCAGCTTTGCTAGCCAAGCACAGGTTTGCGAGGATCACTACTCAAGACGCGCAGGAACACGCCGACAATATCGACATTTCGGGGTAGACCGGACGTCAGGTCGACTGTTTTACGGAAAACCTGTGGTCACTAGTACCTGGAACGAGAAGACATGTAATGTGCGGAGCTGGGTGATCATGACCAGTTTAATACATACATGAGTTCAAAAGATCGCAATGGTTCGTCTCTGCAGTCCAAGAAATAACATGGATTAGTGTGCGTGCTAGTTTTGAGAGCTCGGTCATTGGCCACAGAGTAGTGACTGTGCGAAAAACCTGTCATGTCACTCCTATTTACGACCTCCAGTCTTTTAGCAGAGATGACAGTGTGGACGAACAAAAGTACCCACATCTCCTCGAATTCCTCACTTGTGCCCACCTCCATCCTGCTACTCATTGATCTCTGAGAAACAGACTTGGTTGCAATATGTTCTCTGGAAGAATTCCGAACCCCGATGGTATTCAGCACAATATTGTCAACGCTCAACATTATCACAATTGGATGTACCTCGACACAATGACACATGATACATTGTCTACGAATCCGGAGAAGCGCGGTCAGGGTAGTGTACCGTCTGGAGATACTCGTTTACTTTGAACCAGGTCAGGGAGTACTCCAGCGTCACCAGCAGCCCTGACCCCTGGTTGAACAAAGCACACACTTCAGTGACGGATGGGAAATATCGCGTGAGGAAGTCTTGCACTGGACCCGCTTCGTCAATCGGGGATTGCGGAAACTCGAGATATGTGAGTGCGGGATTACAAACGATGTCCCTCGTGTCGGTCGGGACTTTGGTTGCATCCACAGGGAGACAAAGCTCAATGAGATCCGGGCAATATACGAGGAGCGACAAGACTCCTTCAAGGGTGATGTACTGTCCGGATTCCCAAGGAAATCCATTTCGGGGTTCCCTACACTTCAAGCACAGAACTTGGAGCGAGGGCCAGTTGCGGGCCAAGGATATCAACTCGTCATCGTCGATAGAAAACCAGTGCGTGAGATCGACGACCAGTGCGCGAAGATTACAGAACGAAGAAAGTGGACGGAATGTCTCATGCGAGACGTAAAGTTGCGTGTCGAACTCGTCCACTCTACTCATCATGGTAAAGGGGTCGGGTGTGAGAGTAATTGATTGGATAGAATGTGTGCGCTGGTGAGACGCCAATGCGATAAACAATGCATTTACCGCTTCGATGGTGGGTGGGGAATGGTGATGGAGAACGAAGGAACGGAACTTCTGGTCCTGGGTTCGTAGGAGGCTCGTGACGAAGTGAAGATCCCATGTATCTAGGGACAAGTCTTCAACGTAGCGGAATGGAATAGCATCGGATGGAATGAAGACTTGGTGCAAGTTTGATTCCTCAGGATGGAGTACTAGCGCTAATCTTTTAAGACTTCGGGATAAGGCGACATGCATCAGAGCAACGTCATCGATGGGGACGGTGATGTCAAGACGATCAAGATGTTCGAGGTGAGTGATGGCTCGGGAGAGAACCTCGACGGTCGTACGAGATACTGTCGGGTGTCCACCAAGATTGATGGCAATGGACTTCAAATTCGGACAGAACAAGGGGTAGTTGACAAGGAATGATTCCAGTAGGGCTTCATCCACATCACTCAGCCAGACGCTCAAAGAAACGAGCGACGGACTTAGCAATCGTTGGATGAATATTATGAAGAATTCTGAGTAGGCCTTAGGGAGGACGTATGGGTGCCACCTGAGCACCCTCAAGTTTGGCAGGAGGAAAGCAGGACGCAAGCTTGTAGCTCGCAGAAAGGACAGAGATAAAAAGCTGATGTACGCGCTGAAGTTGAGCTCTTTGATGCGATGGGAATAGCGATGAATGATCTCCCATTCGCTTGGGGTTGGTACTAGCGCCTGACAACACATGAGTGAAGAAACTGTGCTGGAAAAGAGACCTTTACCCTTTCTCTGCTCGGCTTTGCGGCGTAACACCGAATGAGAGGTTCGAGTCCGTCCAACTTATACCAAAGACGGTCAAGAGAGGGTTCAGAGAATGCGCAACATGTTCGAGCTAGGGAGGAAAGCGTGGGGCGTGCTTCTTGAAATATCTTGGAATCTGCTTCTGGTGTGGCAAGACAGTCCAAAACGCAGAGAAACAAGTCTTGTTGGAACAAGGGATTTCGTGTTTTGTAGGCCTGTAAGTCGGTCATGGCCATGTTTGACGCGAGTTTGAGATCGAAGTACATTGTTGTCCAAGGTTGATGTTGATCACCTCTCTTTGTCCTCCTGTCGTGTCACACAAACCAACCTCTACACATTCAACATCCAAGGGAGGCTCAAGCTTTCCTCGAGACAGCAACAATGCTCTAGAATGATGAATCGCCGATGTAAAAGTACCCCGCTAGTTTCATGGCATGTCCTCGAGTGATATATCCAACCACCGAATTCATCCCCCTTATAGCTCTCGAGTCCTCCTGTATCCAATTTAACCAGGAAGGATACCACCCGCGTGGTCGAGTTCAGAATGGTCGGGCAGTTCGTCAAGCTTCAGGGTCAGCGGTCAGACGCCCAAGTTGAAGGAAACTCCACGCCGGATATCGGCGGACGGCGAGGATGATGACTTATGGGTGGACAAGTACGAGCCTACGTCCAAGTAAGATGCGTGCCGTCCCCATGTTGGTGATTCCCACTCTCCATAAGTTGTGTGTCGCATAGTGATGCTGAACCCAAAAAACCGAATTATTGCGGTTCACAAACACAAGATACAAGACGTGCGTCAGTGGCCCCTCAAAGCGTTTGAGGGTGGTCCATCAAGGAAACTGCCAAAGTACCGTGTAAGTGTTTGCCATTGAAAGTCTGCAACTAATCACATACCTCTTTTCTTCGCGTCTATGGCGATTTACAGCGCGTACTCGCCCTGCCCTAACTCTAAACTGGTCCAGCTAGGACCGCGAAAACGGCTACTTGACGCGTTCTGTCTAGAGAACTGGACTTTCAGATCCTCGAGTGGCGGAATAGTATGAGCGAACGTGAACCATCTCTTTCGAAACGAAGTATCCTGTTGTGGTAGTGAGTGTAATTTGCATGACACTTGTTAGAATGGTACTGAGATCCCCTAGGCTCAATTGTTCCCTTGCACGCTCTTTGACCAGAATGATTGACACGTAACCATTATTCAACAAATTCCAGACGCGTGGGCACTGAAATGCTACGGAGACCAGTCATCTAGTCGACGTTCCGGTAAACATCAGTTCATCCTCCTGGAAGACCTCCCTAACCTTCTTTACCAGCCTATTCGTGTGCGGCTCCGAACTGCCCTACGATTTCTATGTATCAGAATCTCCGAGACTACCCAATGTCACCCTCGTGTCAGACTCTGCACTTCGAGTTGAGCAACCTGACGACGACGATTGGGAGGGTAGTAGCAACAGCGGAGGTAAGATCGGAATGGAGTGCTGGACACCCGGAACGTATTGGGACCCAAGTTACTTACGGAGTCTGTTTGTGACGCTCATTGGGTACGTTACATCGCTACTGCGACTCGCATTCTCCTCAACTGCGTCCAAAGGAGACCTCAATCAACCACCTCGGCCTCAAACAATGAACCAAATGCGTCTACCTCTTGGTTATGTCGCGGAAGTAGGATCCGCGTATCGACAATTTTCAGTTGACATCGTTGGTCTGCAATCGGCCCTCGCTACAAGTCCTGCATTCGAACTCCAGCCAATCCTTGAAAGGCTCTTGTCACTCTTCGAATGTCGCCCGGACCTCCGCGAGTTTGTTTGACTGTGGGTGCCACCGAGGTTCCAACCGACACGAGTAATGTCGCTTGTAATCCCGCTCTCCCAGATACACTCTCCCGAACGCCCTTCCCAGGATTCGTACACGATGCTTCGTGTCTCTTGTGTTGAGTAAATACATCCAACTGCGATAAACGTTGAACGTTGCCAATGTTGCGCCCAAACCATCATGGTTCGGAATGCTTCCAGGGGACGACGCATCGCAGCTGAATCTGTTCCCCTGATGACCAGTGTTCACGGCGCACTCGCCCCGTTTCCGTCCCATTCTACGGCTGTCGAAACTTACGAAAGCCATCCCCGCCTATTAGCATGCGTACATGCACGCGCGGGGACCATTCTGCGGGCAAGCACTCGACTGTACACCAAGAACCAAACCAATATGAAGCGCCCTCGCCGTAATTTCACGAGGCTCCTCTTCGACTCGTTCTGGCACCAGCATGACCCATCTGATCAGTAGGTATTCGCTCGTAGTTACTTTGTCCGAGTCCGCAACTCTACCGGGACCACGTTACAGAACAACTGCAACCTGGTCTAGGTAGAGTGCAGGTAAACGTGGTTACCTCGGCAGTTCTCGAGGAAACAGTCGATAATCAATGTATGGCTACTATCTGGTCAGCACAATTAGATGGAGGCATCCGCGCTGGTGACTTGTTCCAGTACTAGTATCGCAAACGTAAACATGTCGTCTGAGACAATACGATGCAATAACGACTTTTGTGATTTGATTTGTCTCGGAGATGTCCCCATCAGCGACCGACCCCGGACCATTGGTGGCCACGTTGCAACGAGTAAATTTCCATAGTATCTTGCAAAAATTAGTAACTCGTCAGTCTGTCCATGAAGCCAAAGGAATACGTGTATGAAATTATCCAACGAGGCCATAGGGAATAATGCGACCGAACAATGAAAATCCATTAATAGCTAAGCCAGCATGGTTAACCTCAAACCACACCCCTGGCACAACGTGTAGAAACGCCCGCCGAAAGCACAAACACGCTCTACGAATCCTCGTCCGGCACCTCCTCCACCCGCGCAGACCGACTCTCAGGACGCGAAGAATCGGGAGATTCGTTTTCGGCGACCTCCTCAATGTAAGCACCACCGTTATTTGCCAGCTTTTCTTCGGGGGTTTTTCCAGCTGGCGTCTTGCCCTTCTTCTTCTTTCCGCCCTTCTTCTTTGGCAAATCCCACTCCCACAACGGAATGAACGACTCGACCTGCGATCCCATCGTCCGTCAAATCGTTCGTATCACGTGACATACGAAGCGATGCTCACCACGCCCACATCTGCAAAGAGCTGAGGAAAGATCCAAATACCTGGCGGCACGGCCACGACGGTAATCACGTAGAATATCAGTCTCACGATCGCCAATGCAAAGAAAGCACCGATGAGGCCGAGCATAGCCACACTGAGGTACCACACCCCGAGACGCATGATGGGCGGCCAGAGTGGGAACATGACTCCGGCGAGGATGATGGCGACCATGAGAAGACCGCCGGCGTACGTCGTCCACTGGGACCCCTCGTAGAACCACGCAAAGTAGCCGTCTTGAGAGAAGGATTGGCGTGGGTTGACTGTGACGTGGCGGGGAGAGGACGAGGACGAGCCGGTGGGGTCGCCGCGTTCCACACGTAGGTAAAAGGCGTAAGGGATGATGGACATCAGGACCGCTTCCGCCTCTTTCTCGTTGGTCACGGTCGGGACGTTTTTGAGCTTGGCGTAGGCCGGGGAAAGGAGCGCTTTGACGGCGGATTTTCCTAGAAACATGACGGTCGGACTGGTGAGAATACGAAAGGAGAGGACGTTGGCGCACCTTTGAAGTAGTCTATCCGTTTTCCGTTGAGAGCTCCTACACGGATTTTCATGCCAGACTTGCTACTCCGGAGGAATTGGGCGACATTGCGGGCTTCTGGAGGTGCTCGTATTTGCTGCGCTTGTGCTGTAGACATTGTCGGTGAGAGAGGTACGACAGTTACCGGGACAGTTTTGTCGAAGGAGGAGAACTTGGACAAGGCAAAACGACGAAGAGCGAACTGCCTTTAATTGCTTAGTCATCCATTTACTGTGCCCACAGCCACTACACTTTGACTACAGAGTCTAGATCTTCGCTAATGGAATCTAGTCCACCGGTCCGCGTCTTTCGACGCGCGCCCATATTCAAAACCAATAAGTCAGAGATGTCTAGGAGTGCAACGAGAAGGGTACATCATGAAGAAGGCTCCGACGAAGGCTCGGTAGGGATTTTTGGGATAATGTCATGCTTCTCGAGCAACTCCTCCAGCTCCCCGGACTGGTGCACTATCGAGAGATGAGTACAATTTCGGACAGACTTTTCCAAGGCTTACTTCCAAGGAGGATATCGCACCCGCCGACAAACTCGCCGTTGACGTATATCTGCGGGATCGTCGGCCATTCTCTGGGTACAGGAGCGGGAGTGAGTCACAACAACCTTGTATCGCTGTGAACTCACGAGAATTCCTTGATGTCGTTCCGGAGTTCTTGGTCCTCCAGAACGTTGTAAGTCTTTAGCTTCTCTGGAGGAACACCGTGGATGTCCAATACTTGGACGGCTGCGCGAGAAAAGCCGCACTGAGGCACCTCGTGGTTGCCCTTCATGAATAACACGACGGGTGACTCCTTAATAGCGGCTTGGATCTTTGCGCGGGATTCTTGAGAGAGAAATCGCCGGAACGCAGGATTTCTTAGGTTGCTGGAGAGTGTATTGCGGGTAGAGAAGGGCTGTATGAACAGAGTTAGGCTGATAGCGTGTCTTAATGGGAAGAGAGCACTTGCGGAAGCTTGAAGGAATGAACGGAACATGCTAGTCGTTGAGTGATGTGGTGAGAGCCGACTTTGACTTAGTAAGCGTCGTTACTCTACGGCGTACACTTTGCTCAACGACAAGCTTATTTGCTTACTACGGTTTTCCGGATGGGAACAAAACCGTGCCTTTCATACTGCCCCGAGCGGTGAGTACGTATTGAATGACTATCAAGCCTAGACGACGCCTGCAAGTCCACCACCCTCCGCTACGCTATCAGTGTCCAGCTCCATGACAGGTTCTGGCTCAAAACTCAGACAGAGACGCACGACGTTCCTCAGTCCCACGGACTACCATCGCTGGCACGCTCCCGTCAACGGCATCATCACCAAGACTCTTATATTGCCCGGCACATACTGT
>JBBPMA010000719.1:0-18162 GCA_038090075.1 Xanthoconium purpureum | reverse complement strand
AGACGTGACAACTACGATTTGCTTACTCCGCACCCCGCACCTCCCAGACTTCACAAGGCTCAAAGTAAACGTCAGGTTTAAAGCCTGGGTTCGGGAGCCGTGAATTTGAAGGTCAAAAACTCCACTCCTAGCAAGAATAGCTCTAACCTCCGAAATCACAGTCTCCCAAGGGTCCCTGTGAGCAATTTTCGGTGCTTTCGGAGTATCGCAAAGTGAGATCCTGTGCTCAGAATGAGCATCACTCATCCCACCCTGACAAACCACACAAGGAATTAGTCATGCCTTGTAGAATGCGTCCGAAAACCCTGATCAATCGATTATCTCAAACGCGTAGGCCGATCGTGCAATGGGACTTACCAGACATGCATTTGCAGACGGCAACTAACCTTTCCTTTGTGGTGTCCCAGACTGCGAGCAAGACGGGGCTCCACCACCCTGCTTTGCGGCCGTTCCCATGCCATGCTCCGACAGGGACCAAGTCCAGTGTATCTCCAAGACCATCCACGTAATCTTTCTTGAGCTTGAGCCAAGCGGAAGTCCGCTTATCTACGACCCGTATAACCTCACAGTCCGTGCTTGATGGGCATGAAGCCTTTACTTACCGGGCTCGTACGTAGCTGGCAAGGGTCGCTTTCGAGTCTTGCCCTTGTGATGCACGGTAGTTTCCAAATCGTTGACATTGTCCAGAAGCTAAGCTAAGGATAAGGGCGCGGCGAAACGATAAGCCATTTGAGAACAAACTTTGATCATGAGGCCTTCACAACGGCTGTCCACGGCTTCTTTCCAAAACGCCTCGATACATTCTCGTCCTTGTGCACTTTCGCAGCTGCTAACATGAGCAAAATGAGCTGTGCCTGGTTCCCCTGACGTCAGGCCTGGGAATCGAGTTCTCAGTAGATCTCGCCTTTCCCGGAACGATCGCTCCAAGAGAATCTAGCGAAAGAATGCAACGATGTAGAGTAGAAGATGACGGTGAATAAAACTCACCTCCCCATCGAGGTACATCAAGTCAAAACCATATACACACACCGGGATTTTGATATTCCGGATCTCTACATCCTTCCTGGCCCTATTTGAGAGTTCTTGGAAAGATCTGAGGCCACCGCTGTCCGGATTTATAGCAACGATCTCCGAATCGATAATAAAAGACTGCAAGTTAGCGACCCTTGCAAACATGCACCTGACCAATGAAACCACATCAGGGTACTAGAACCGGAGCATGGATCAGTCAATCGGCGTGCACAAAGTTACGGGAATGTTACTTTCTCGGTCATATTTTCTAGATGCCGAGAGAAAATGTGGACAGATGGGCATCCATTAACCACTTTTGAGGCATGAATCTGTGCACGCTGACCGTCATACTTGAACTCCGCTGAGAATGGCACATCATTCAACCGTTCATAAATCTCGTCAAGTGATCGAGTTGGGGAGCCCAGTGCGGGATGAAGAGGAATACCTGACTCGACCAATCACTAAAGGTGCAAGTCAGGAACGCGTCTGCCTCACCGATGGTGAGCGGGACCCGCACAGGGAGTCCATCGAGCCCACCAGAAATGGCTCCAGCGACGATGTGGTCGTAATTAGGATGTTGGACGTACACTTGCCTGACGAGTGCTTCGGCGTTCGCAAACTTCAACAGAAGCTCGTTACGCTGAGGATCGATCGATCTCTTTTGCTTTCCCGATGGAGAAGGTTGAATGGATGCGAGAAACTCTGGTGATACATGCAGTGACGAATCACATGGGATGGGTATACTCGAGTTTGGAGGCCGAGACAAGACCAACGCTCTGGCAAGCGCTGTCAATATCGATGTTCGAACTGCACCCACACGCAGGTTCTGTGACAGCGTGCGGACCAAAAACCTTGTCTCTTCTCCCCTCGCAGCAATGAGTAGTTGCTCCACGATAGATTGCTTCTGCCTCGCTGCTCCTTGACCATTGATGTGGGCAATTCTTAGCATTGATTGGTAAACATTCTCGATAAGCAAGGGAGAGTGGGCCACAAGTGTGCGAACATTGGATTTGGCTGTGAATGCGACATCCCCTGGGTCGCCTGAAGAATTATATAGCCTCCTGAGGGCTGCAGATGTGAGACCGGATACATTCTGGATGGCCTTTGAGATAACAGAGGCGCCGATGCCGAGTTCGAGTGGTGAATAAGCGGGGGAGAGTGAATTGGACAAAAGATAGAGTGCCGGCAACAGGGACGCAGGATGATATAATATGAGACACCTCAAAGTATTGGTGAGCGCATTGAGGATAGCGATGCGAGAACGTGTGTCTGCCAAGATAGTGAGGGTGTGGACGAGGAATGAGTATGGTGCTGGAGAAGCAACGGGCCATGGGCATTTGTGGACGGGATAGGCCAGCGGGTCGACTGCTACAGGGGCGTAGTCAACATCTAGTTCCATCTGTTGGAGAGTAAGACCCAAATCGGTCTGAACCCTTGGCGGCAGGTATGCCGTAGACCTCTCGCAAGGCTCAGGAGGAGATCCAAAGCGATCGTGAGATGATGGCGGTATTGACACAAGCATTGAACCTTGTGGACTGGGTTCGTCTCCTAAATCAAGCTGAATGGGGTTTTCCTGTGTCCCATGTCCGTCCTGCCATAATGTATGAACGGCATCGTTCATTGTTTCAGGAGAGGTAAACGTTTGCTCAGACACGTCGACCGAAGACTCATCCCTGCGAATCTGCCGCGATGGTGCAGTCTGCCTACCATTGGCGGAACTGGGGGCGCGGAAATAAGTGTCGAGGACGGCTTGGTCCGATGCAAGTTTAGTCTTCTTCCTACTCGGTATTGATGGGGCAGACGCGGCGCGTTTCGACACGATGCATGAGCAGCGGGTAGAGCGGAGCGAAGAGATGGCCGTTTCAGAAATACGTCATGCGTCGATCAATCGACTGGTCCTTTTTGGGATGGGAATCCGACTCAACAGCCTGAGCAGATTTTCCGTGAGTGAGCGACAGCGAAACAAAAAAAAATAGCTGTGACAGAATCGCGTACGTCTACGAAAGACATATTCGGGTCGCGCATTGCCTGTTGCCGGGATCAATCGTAGAACGCCACGACCGGGAGTGCCCTGCCAATGCCTTCCGCAACCCTATCATTCGTTCCGGCGGCGTCGCTCGATAGATATTATCCCGACCAATGGCAACCGGACCGAGGAGCCCTCGAGGGCGATGGCCTGTTCCTCAGGACGTGATTTTATGGTGCCTGCAGGATCCGCCTTGACACGTCGAGGCAAGGCCCACACTGTAACAGGCACACTTAACCCGCAGTCCCGAGTGCGACACGAGCCTAAGCGGGCCGGCCTGGCACGGTCTGCCTGAAATTTCTCTGGGAAAACTTCAAAGTTCGATCATACCGGACCTGGGCTATGCTGAACGTCCATAGTTAGTCGCGCTACACGCGGCATGAGAGTCAGTCGGGGGACCAAAGTGTCCAGACTCGGATCAACTATTACATTTGGGAAAACCGGTCTCATTTGTCGAACCGACCAAGGTCAGCAGGACCCATTGGCACCCGCAGTGCTAGACCAGCATCGCCACGATGTTTATGTCCAGCCATACGGAGATTGGCTCTGGTTTGATGGCTGAGTCAAGGAATGGTTACCAAAGTATCGATGAGAGAGTAATCCTTCCACTCTACCTTACTTTGGTTAGACGACTCGATTGGCCGGTGCAACATTTATACTCGTCAGGGTCATCTTACTCACATCTCTAAGCGCTCAGATCTGTTCCGAGTTATCAGGCACATTGGGAACGATATTCCGATCGGGCAACCTCAGACAGATCTCATACACCCGGTTACGACCAGTTATGTTTGTTCGTGCCGCACTCACCCTGTTGGCGGCGCCGGCAAATTGCTGGGCTCAGTGCACTGTTTATGTGAAGCACCAGCGGTTCCGAAAATGCATATGAACCCAAGGGACCCAGCGCTTTGCGGCCCATTTCCCAGTCCCCCCACACCCCCATCATGAGCGATCGACGCGGATATTCCTTTCCCACAGAGCTTGAGCGTGGCAATCAATGGCCAGCTGGCACCCAACAGTCCCCTCGCTATCCTGCACCATCAAGTGGCTACCAAGGGGTGCCAGCCAACGCCTATCCGGCGATAGCGGGTACTACACACAACATGGCGTCAGTTCACCCAAACGTCCAATATAGTGTGGACGACTATACCGGAGGCTACCCGCCATCCGTGTCAAGTCAGTACATATCGGCGACGCCACACACCTACCATCAACCCCGACAAGGTTACCCACCTTCAAACCACACCCATCAGGGACCAAGTCCCGTGCCTCACTACACCGTATCGTCACCACAATATCCCGCACCGCATCAGCAACCCAGTATTCACCAAACCTCTCCGTACTATGGGCGCGGCGATTCTCATTATCAACAACCACAATATCCAGCATCACCATCGCGGCCATTTTCATGCGACCTCTGTGCATTGTCATTCAACAGACAGCACGACTTGAAGCGCCACAGAGAAACTCATTCAGGGGAGAAGCCGTTCTTGTGCAATGGGGGATGTGGAAAGACCTTCACCCGCAAGGATGCGCTGAAGAGACACCAGGTGTGTTAACTTTCCCGCCATCGGATGAACACGTTACTCACCAGCTCCCAGTTAGTGAAACACTGTGGACACGAAGAAGACGTATCTTGACGACCAGCTGTCGTAAGCGGTTCGATGAGCAGGTCAGTTGTCTCAGTAATATGGCATTCGTGTGACTGATGGTGGCCGCCTTGCTAGTTGGAACCTTTATTTCATTAGCACCATATTAATCTCATCCTGATCGCCGAGACTTTTCAGAGAACTATGTTTCCCCTTGTATACGTACTATAAATTATGAACATACGTATTTTCCAGGTCTGTCACATACGAAAAACCGATGGTTTGCGTGTGCTCAGACGTATTACATTGTGTTGAATGTAACTATTGTTCCGGTCCGTGTTCGATAATTTTCTCCAATATCCATGCATCTTGGGGTGTAATCTTCTTGTAGTAATTCTTGTGAATGCCAGCTTCACTGAAGCCATGGCTCTCGTAGAACCTCTTGGCATCCCCATTGGAGACTTGGACGTGGAGGAATATACGCTTGATTTGGGGTTTGGTATGGAGAGCCGCAGCCTTGATGATGCGCTCTAGGGCTTGAGAACCCAGCCTTCGCGATCGGTAAGGCTTTGGGACTGAAGCATCAGGTCATCCGATTTATCTAGATTGAAATGGTGACTTACGGCGAGGATGCCCAGAGTTGTCAAGTACAGTTCTTTACTCTCCAGTCTACAGCAGATGTTCCCAACGGGAACATCGTTGTAGTAAACTAACGTTCCTGACCATGTGAGAAGCGGTTTAAAAAAGCCACGTTAGCGAATGGACCAACCGAGCTGACAAAAAGATTCGACCTCAGGCTGCAAGATGTCCTGGTAGTACTTGTCGCTATACTTGACGGGGAACAGGACCGAGTTGAGCTTGCGGACAGTCCCTATGTTTTGGTGAGTCAACGACGCGAATGATACGCGTACTGCGGGCGCAGGGGACTCTGAGCTTGCCATCTCTGAGGACGATGGCAGGAGGCTGTGTGGCACACAAACGTGACTATGTTCGTGGGAAAGAGGGCATATGGACACAGCCTTGGGAAGATGTACTAGATTACTGTTCAATTCTTTCTTATCAACCTCCGTAAGTATGAATCAGTTGATACAAATTTACAGGGTCCAGCTGTCAGGTGGGCCCTCAGGAGAATCTCCTGCAGTGCGCTCATCAAAGTTCTGACAGAACCATGATGAATCCTCTTTGACAGTCCCTAAATCGAGGAGACTCACGTAAGTCTGCTATTTACAAGGTGGCCGTATTCGTTCGGTTTTGTGATAACGAACCAGAACAAACTTTGTTGGCCCAATTCATCTTAGCCATATTTATCGCGTCGTCGTGTCGCGACTCCCCTTGATGGACCCCAGGCTGTACCGATCGTCGGCCGATTTTCATAACTGAGGCATCACTGCAGCTTCAATCCCAAACTACGAGCAATTGCCCGCCGCATCACTCATGCTTGAGTTATGTGCGAGATGTTCGGACACGTATTTCCTCTTTTCGCTGCCAGTCAGGGTTCTAATCACCGTGCCAGAACGTTAGACCTCCATCCAATAGGCAACCTTGCTCCAATGGTTTGACGTACCTGGCTGATATCATGCTCTAGTACTAATCATACACTGCTTTCTGGCCAGAACCTCCATTCAGAGATAGATCACACATCCCGAAAGCGAACCTGTCGGCCGCCCGTGCTTCTTTTCATATCCTCAGGCATCCTGCTAATGCTTCATCCGCTTTGTGGCACACTCTTGGACACCACAGCCTCACAACTTCTGGATTTGGTTGTATGACTTATTTACCAAAGTTACCAAACCCACTGGTCTCTTTTGGTTCTTTGAATAGTACCAATACGGCGGCCAATGGAGAGAGGCGTGCCAAATGGTGTGATTCCTTTTGTCTTGTCATCGTGATCACTCAACGGAGTTTGCTCGGGACCGGGTCATGCATTCTATAACGAACATATAATTTGGCACACCGGCATGATTGCTTGCGCGACCCACATGCCGTCCCATCAACCGGGGCGTCCCATGCAGTCCAGGGGACAGCATTGAGCGGTGCACCAATGAGTGACGGCACATGGATCAAACAATCTCCTGTGCAATTCAGTAGGTATAGCCTGCGTCGTACGAGGCACATCCACTGCGGTGTCAACACCTTGTCGCCATGCATCGGTTGTTAACGAAATAGAGCTTGCACCGCTGCACCATGGAATGTGATGCTTCAGCGCCAGCAGACGTTGCAAAGGCTTGAGAGATGGCCATAGCGATTTGAGCCTGTCACATTTTCCATACCTCCCACTTTGAGTCTCAACCAATCGTGGCTCCAATCGAATTTGTTGTGCCCTGAAACCTTGTTGTGCCTGTGCTGAATTCAACAGAGCGCCCGATGGCACAGAACCTAACATGGTCTCCTGTTGGTAAGATGAACTGCTGGCATGTTCCAGCGCATCATGCAAGGAACGAGGTCCGACATGACCGAAGGTTCGAACAAGGGCCTGAGTGGGTCACAAGAGCATTGAAAAAGCATTGGTATCATGCAGTCAATATCCGTTGGGTGTCATCCATCTATCTCATGCAAGAGATCTGCCGCAGTCTCAGTTGAGAAACAACAGGTGTCGTGCAATGCCCAACTCATCGGGTTGCGACACAAGGTTGAACGCAGGACAGGAGACCGTCATTAAAAGACGTGTGTCGTATGTGCGCCACACCGAAACCATGTTGATCGTACAACGGCTAGTCCCAGGAATCCTTCGTTGTCCGACTTGGACTGTGGTGCTGTCACTCGTCTTGATTGGATGGGTTGAATCGCGATCCAGTGAGAGATCCCAAACTTGCCTTCAACAATCGTGAAGGCCCACCTAGGAACTGCGATTGAAAACACCTAAGTCTTGCTCATGATCGAGTGGAGCGACCTTCGACGACCACATCATATCAGGGCAGGTGAAACCTTCGGGCGCAGCTTTCCAAACACCCAAACGTGTATAAATTAGTTCCGCGGAAGTCCCCGTCAGGTGGGAACAAGACAAGGAAATCGAACGATTCCTCGCCGCGGAGGTCTCGGATGAAGTCCGGGAAGCGACTTCATATCGTCGACAGAATTATGTGACAACTTGAAGCGGGGGGACTTCGGTACGCGCTCCGTGTCGATGCCATGTCCTTCTAGCCCTGATTCATATATGGTGGATGAGGGGTCCGAATGTCACTTGCTTGCGATTGCTACACGAAGCGGCCACGAGTTTGCATGCCAAAGGGTTCAAGTGACTAGCCTAGAGTACAGCGTTGGACAACATGATAAGCGATAGATGAGATGTGGCGTGCGACGGCTACTATAGTGGAGGAGGCGTCAACAAGTTAGCGTGCCAATCAAAACGATGCGATAAAGAAAGCAAAAGGGTACAAAGCAAGAAGTCAGATAGTTGTTGATACAGGTCCGTAGGGGTTGCAAGATATGTATACACCTCCTGTTGCTACACCGTAAGCATGATTTCAACGTGAGTTCGTCGGGGAGGAGGGTGCGCGGGTGCGGCGTTTGCGGGGGGAACGCTGGAGCTGATCAAGATACACGTCATCGTAGCTGCGAAAAACGCATTGACCGTTTTCGTGGTCGGTGAGGGTGGCCCAGACGCAGTGCCAGGACTGATCTTCGCGAAACTTGAGTGCCACGCCGATGTGATTTTGATCCCATCGCTGCTCTTTCGGTTTCGAGTCGAACGCCTTGTCGATCAAAGTGATGAGGACACAGTCCTCGATGGTAAAGGCAACGTTGAGTTGCCCATCTGCGGCGTCGAGGAGCGACGCTAGAGTGGGATCCATTTCGAGTTCTTTGGGAAGACCGCTGCAACGCGTCAATACGGGGCCGGTGGGGTATCCCAGCGGACTCACCGATGTTGCGGGTCGTAGCCGTCGACGAGGACCTGGTAGGTAGTATGATCTGAGAAGTGCAGCTGCATGCTAGGGTGCTTGGATGAGCGGTGGATCTTTGTCAGGACCTTTCCGACGAGGATGGATGGGTCAAGGCCAACGCTATCTAGACGCAGCGGGACTGGACGACGGCGCTGCTTCATCGGAGATGGGGGAGTACTGCTGCCCAAGGAACTGGGCTCTGACTCTGAGCTGGACATGGCGCATGAAAGGATGATATAGTGGTGTGGAGGTGGGCCGAGCACGGTGGAAAAAGATGACAGTGACGAGATTCGAACTCGCGCGGGAAACCCATCACGGATTGAAGGATGGACCTAAACGTGACGCCGTAACCACTTGGCTACACTGCCGTGTGGAAGTGGAGGATTGTGTACGGTGTGGAGGGGGTAAATGGCCGCATTGGGGAGGAGGGCTTTACCGACGGTTGTGATAGACGAGGACGACCATGCACTCGACGCACTCCCGTCCACTTGGCCCGCGCACAATTCCCCGCTCCCAGTCACCTTCCATCCCAGAAGTACGCCCTCTCCACATCCGCAAAGTCACACAGGATCCCTCTTCCCTCCGCCCACCATCGCCCGCATCAGTCCCCCTCTCATCCTCCCCGACCCCCTCCCGCCCCCTCCTCCCCGGCGCTTCCCTCACCCCCAGCAGAGCCAACGGCTCTCGCCCAAAGCTACAGCTCCCCATCTCGGGCACCGTCAGCGAGTACTATGCAGGTCCCTCCCTAATCCCGCCTGGATTGGACGGAGAGAACCCCGGCGGCGCTACCGTACGCCCTTCAGATCAGATCCAAACCGCGCATCCCCCTGGCTCAAACGACATCAGCGAGAGCACCATCGACCAGCTCGTCGCCACCTTTGATAAAGCCACCATCGATTCATACACCCCCACCGAAGAGACCTCGACCTGCCAGGCATTCGGGCGCTGGTCTGATGCAGTCTTGGAAGAACTAGCTAGATTGGGCGAAGGTCAGGGTGGTGCAGTCCACAAAGTCAGAGACATCCGAACAGGCAGAATCTTTGCTCGCAAGACAATCACCACACGCGAAGCGCCTTTGAAGCAGCTCGAGCGCGAACTCTCCATTTCTTCCTCCTCCAAACACATCAACATCATCCAGTTCTACGGCGCCTACATGTCTCCTTCTTCCAGCGAAGTCAAGGTCATGATGGAATTCGGTGCTGGTGGAAGCTTGGAAGCTGTCAGCAAACGCATCAAAGAACGTGGCGCACGCATCGGTGAAAGTGTCGCGGGTCGCCTTGCAGAAGGGGTCAGCTTCGCTCACAAACTCTTATCCCTCACCCTTTGACTTGTTCCCCAGGTGTTACAGGGTCTTGCGTACCTTCATTCACTTCGAACAATCCACAGGGACATCAAACCCTCCAACATTCTCCTCACAGGAGAAGGTGTGGTCCGCCTATGCGATTTCGGAGTTTCCGGCGAGCTCGTCAAATCCCTCGCAGGGACATTTACCGGAACCAGTTTTTACATGGCCGTAAGTTTATATGTTGAACAAATATCTATTTTGTTCACCTGCCATGCAGCCCGAGAGAATTAGTGGGAAAGAGTATAGCATTCGCGCTGATGTTTGGTCCACGGGCATTACGCTCTTGGAGCTCCTGGAAAATCGATACCCATTCCCAGACGACTTGACCTCCATTGAGTTACTGGTCTACATTACCCAGGGAGAGGTAAGAACGTCTATTCAACCACACATCTTGCTTTTAATATACCCCTCCCAGCCTCCACAACTCACCGATGATGCTGATGTGAGATACCCAAACGAAATGAAGGACTTTATAAAGCAAACGTATGGGCACCGTTAACTATTACATCATCCACCAGCTGAATTTTATTACCTCTAGTCTAACCGTGGACCATACCCTCCGCCCTACCCCCAAAGAGATGCTGACACACCCGTGGATCGTCAGCGTCATGAAGAAAGAGGTTCCAATGGCAAGGTGGATCCGTGAGGTTTGGGGATGGCGTTCTTCTCAATCCAGTAACGCGTACGTCCCCTCTTGTGCTTGCTGCGATATCTCGCTGATCTCTCTTCGCCGACTAGTTCCGGCTCCAGACCCGGCTCTAGTCGGGGACCTCGCACCTCAACATCCTAGAGATTCTCCAACAACAGCTATTCCTCTCAGTTACTAGCTCTGTGTCGTTTGTGCAACAATTACACTTGTGCCCATCTGCTTCTAGTCGTTTCATCGCCAACTTGCTACCCCAGTATTCTTGTTTGTCACGTTTTACGTTTACACCAATACGTCTCCATACCGCCTACCCATTCGCAATATCATGAATGTGTCAATCTATGGACAGTCAATTACAAAGGTTTTTTGGGTGCTTTCCGTTTGTATCCGCGAATGCTAAACATCACAAACCTTGGTGGGAGCATGGCAACTAAGAATAATCTAGGGGGTACAGCATGAGCGTGCTAGACTTTGAAGTTAATGATGGGAGGAAACATGTAGCAGAAGCTGTACCAAGTCTTGACATCCTCGTTCAGAATGATCGTTCTCGTACAGAGGAATGACACGAGAGTCATCGAGACTGCTCCAAGAACTAGCAACACGTTTCAATGGGGAACTCACTGCTCGTTGTGTAGTAAAACATCGCAAAAATGAGCATTTTCGGAGGAGACCAAGTGATAGATGGACTTATGGATGCATTCGTTGCCTCGCTAACTGAAGGGGTGTCCTCCGCCCTTTTCGGTGAGACGCTCATGACGGACGGATGACCAGGAAGTTATCAGAGTTATCCCCTAGACGTGGCTAGCTTCGTTTCGATCGTCACTGTCTTGCAGAGATCGACAGAGGAGGAAGATAGTAGCGAATTGACACCATACTGGATCAGGACGGATCTACAGTATTGCCGACATCCGAGGAATCCTAAAAAAAGAGAACGACAAGACCCGTTTCACGGGGGGCCCACAGTTTTTCGCCTATTTGTGATCCCGGTGCCAAATTAGCGACTTACCACCGCGCTTTCACCACCTGATTTGAGAAACCACCTCCACGTCATTCGTTGGGCCGTGCCATGCAAAACGTACGATGCTGATAATCATGCTGAAAGGGGCTGTCTTGGCGTTGCAATCCACAGCCCACCGTAAATGTGAGTCAAAATTGACAACACAAAAGGGGACATACCAAGACAAGACCATGTGCATCGACACGGAGCATACTAGATATATCCTCTGCTCAAAGGAGAATGATCCGGGCCTCCGTTGTGTACGGCGCCGCAGCGTCAGAGGTGCAACACTGATCGAGATCTGGCTGGAAAGAGAAAGGCATCTGTCAATGTCAGAAGATAACAATGTGTGTGAGTGACAACGGAGAGACTCTTGCCTGAGTACAGATGCATATATACTCGTCCGAGGGCTCATTGGTATGTTTAGAAATCAAAACCGTCTGTTTTCAAAAACAGCACAAGCGATCCCGCGAGCATTTTGCCGGTCGGCGTTCAAAGTGAGCAACAAGCGACGACGCCTTTAGACTCGACCACGATGATCGCGATCCTCGAATCGCTTGAGTGGGAGTACCGGAAACAGGCTTCATTTTGCTGCCGACCGATCACCGGGACTCAAGTCCGCTCTTAAGGCGCTTGATGGAGCGGAATGTCGTGACACTTGTGTGGACATACATGGCCTCGTCACTAGGAATTGCACTCTTACCGCTGTGTTCTCATCCTCTTGTTCCGACCCTCAATCGCCCGTGGATCCACTCAACTCAATTGAGAAGACACGGTTATGTAGTGTGAGGCAAGGTCTCAAGTGCCTGAACCTGGGGCTGCTTCCAATTGTGCTCTTCCGGTCAGGTCCGTTGACCCCTGCCTTGTAAGATAAATGAAATTTCAGTCACCGATCGTCCAACTCCACCTGTCTCATCACTCTACCCTTCAGGTTCGTCGCCGTCGACGGTTGTTTCGAACCTGAGGGTTATGCTGGCACTTCCAGCATTGGTTTTCCCATGTTTCCATGATTACAGAGGTTTCATCTTTCCTATCAGTCACTCAATCAATCAGGGCTTATTGCGGCTGAAACGCGTCACTCGATGCTGGCCTGTGCTTATGGGGCTAATAAAATTTATTGTCAGTACGGTGATTGCACTGCTTCCACTCCAAAAGTTTAGCTGTGGAAGTACCGCGGCTGGGGAAAGCTATGTAATATCGAAGGAGACACAAAAAGTCTCCAGACAAGCGAAAATAATGGAAAAAGAAAAAGAAAAGAAGCATGGCGTTACGGCACTCGACAACAACACATCAGTTGGGGTACATATGAATTTCTACAGAGTTACTGAACAGTTCCTGAACTCGACCTCGTCAGTGGCCAATTCGTTCTCCACCGATTTGGCTTAGTGGTAGAACGGGGACTTACGTGAGTTTTGGAACCACGGATGGATCTTGAACGATGTTGATGGACGAGTGTTCGCACGTTAGCTGCACATCAGGAATGTTTAGTGGTTCTCGGCGCGGTCGCACTTGATGCTTGTGCATGATGCATGTGGCAGAAGGCCGTCGGGAAACTCCAGACGGCGGAAGTACGGGGAGTTACAAGTTGGTACGCACGCTGTCAAAATTAGATTTACTGTTGAGTAAAAAAAAATAAATGGCTGTGAGATTCCACACGGATCCAAGTCTAAAGCCTGGGGGATATGATCCTCCCTTCAACTTCGGACATTGGTCGTGAAAAAGACCATGCAATCCAAGTGTACGTGATCTCGTGACACAAGCAACACAAAAGGGACGCACGCATGGGAAACGAATTTGGGGTGTTTAGCTCCTGGGACTGCAAGTGTGAATGTATGGTCTTGAATTCGAAAATCCAAGGACTTCACAGGGCATCATAGGTTGGACTGCGAAAGACCTCGGTCTTAGCTGGGTAAGGTGATGTCACTACATCCGATCATCCGAGTCCACTCCATTCTGGACGTTGGCTATTATTAAGATATGATCAACACGTCTTCTTAATAAGGGGTTCTTTTTTTTCCAGCTACCTACATGGGTGGTGGATTTTGTGAGGCTATGGGAGACGTATTGGGCTGAAGGCAGTGTTGAGAGTGCATGTGCTGTTGCTCGGGACGTGTCAGATCGAGAGATGAGGTCGTCGAGGGTAGGCGGGCGATCAAATTGGTCATGTCACAAGCTGCAGCGCCTCGATTTTTTCGGGGACTGAGCGAGTGGGTAACCGAACAATCAGGGTGAATAGGATTTGTGGCACCTGGCATTTGATTGAGCAGAGAAACCGACGAACACCTGACGGGATGATATAAAATGCCGCGGGGATGGAGATTAGGGTGGAGACGGAAGACACGCAGTGCATGTACGTGAACAAACACGACTGATGTACGGGGACCTGGGATGTGTGGACTCTATGAGGTGTAAAACCTTATATTTGGGCTGAATCACACCGGAGCACCATGGCGTTGATAGCGGCATTCACATGTGGGCGTTGCTGATTACGGAAAGGCGAGGGAGTTGTACGGCGCAGGAGGAGTGGGAGTTTGAATTGTTGTACTATCGCAGTCGCGCATGTTACGGGGCTGTTGGATCAATGACAAACTTGAGCATGACAGTACTTGACGTTTCGACATTGAGGGCGGACTGCACGCAGGGACATGTGTCATGTTGGGGGGGATATGTCGCTGACCAGTTCCCTAAAGCGGACAAGTTCAAATCACTCGTTTTGGGGTGCTCCGGAGTACATGGCGGCGTTTGACAAACTTCAAAACTACACCTGGGCACTTTTCCGTAGTACGTGTTCCCACCTGATTTGACGTGGACGTGGAAGTCATGTGTAGAATTTTTTATTAAAAAAAATCACCACTTTCCGTATACGAAATATTGTTATGGCAGACTGGAAATGCCATCTGTTACAACGCAACACGACCCTTAGATCTGAATTTAGTGATCCAGACCGATTTCCGGGCCCGTGACAATGGTGTCGTCTCCGTCCATTTTCCACCCTTTGACTGACCCTCCCTGCTTCTTCCTTGCAAGTCTCCTAGTATAAAAATGAAGCAAGAGCCAACTGAGGACCTACCTCCCAACGAAAGCCCCATGGCAGATAGCGTCACATAGTCCGTACCCTCCTCCCCTCCGTTCACGCCACGCTGACCCCATCTCCCTCTCTAGCCCGTCCACCCCTAACGCCTACATCCCCCCCGCTAGTTATTATCCCCCGTCCCATGCGGGTGGCAATGTTCACGTAGTAGCACCACAGCCTCGTAGTGAGCCGCAGCAGAGAAAGCGCCCCAAGTATACCAGAAGCAAGACAGGTTGTCTCACTTGTCGCGTCAAAAAAATCAAGGTGAGCGCGCATACACGCTGCTATCAACCCAAGCTAGACCCCGCTCTACCAGTGTGACGAGAGCAAACCCATCTGCATGCGGTGTACCCATGGTCAGCGAGACGTAAGTGCCCATGCCCATGTTCGGCACCCGCTCACAGTCCCGTCCAGTGCACTTGGCCCGAGGGCGTCCCCACTCGGAAAAAGGCTGCCCCGCGCAAGGAGAGTGTCGACGGCCGGCCCTCGACAGCAGAGTCTTCAGGTCTGTCTGAGACGTCCACGCCTCCGACTCGTGATAGCACCCCACCACGGCGGCCCCAGGGCCAAGGGGATTACAGCCTGCCCCCAGTGGTAGCGCGTCGTCACAGGTACCTATGCGTCTCATTTTCAACCACGTCCATTAATGTTTCTCGCAGCGAGCCGTTTGTGCCTCCATTGGGGCCAGAACCTGAACTCACCCGTCGACAAATGTGAGTGATGTTCTTGAAGGATTTCGCTCGAACCTCACAGTTCGCAGCGCTCCACATCCTTACCAACTTCATCATCCCTCCCAAACAAACGTTCTGTCCATCATACCCGAAATGCCTGCATACCAATCTCGTTATGACTCTGGCTATAGTGGTGCTGCATCTATGCACCCGGGCACTCGTCTCCCCAGCTCTTCGCACCCGTCGAGCCATCAACTTCAAATGCGCCCAATGACCCAACATCATCAGTCCCAGCACCAGCACCAGCACCAGCACCAGCATCAGCATCAGCCACAACAAACCCAGCACTGGACGCAGCAACAGATGCTTCCTCCGCTAACTCCTATGGAATCATTTGTCAGTGCTCTCTCCCCATCTTTTGATGTCGGTGCTAAATATAGTGTTGTTTAGTTTCACAACCAACAGGAGAGGAGCTTGGTGGGACATTCATCCAGTGACCACCATCCTAGATACCAATGACAGTGATGATTCCGTCTGTTTTTCCTTTAATGATTCCCATTATTGCGATATATCGTGGCCGTCTGAGAATCCCATAATCGCTAATTTCCCCTTGATCTGAATCGACCCGCGAGGAACAGATACGTTGGTTGAGGCTTTGTGTGACGCGCTCTTGGAGCTGTGGCAATTCAAATTTGTCATTCTTTTTTTTGGATCAAGGGTGACACAGGGTGGGGCTGTGAATCTACTCAGACTTACGCTCTCTGTAAAATGAAGTCCAAACAGTTACGCGCAGAGCCTTCTGCAACTAACAAGGAACTCAAAGCTTGCTCAAAGCT
Source organism: Xanthoconium purpureum (assembly GCA_038090075.1). NCBI lineage: Eukaryota > Fungi > Basidiomycota > Agaricomycetes > Boletales > Boletaceae > Xanthoconium > Xanthoconium purpureum. The sequence continues at coordinate 2,090 of JBBPMA010000719.1, read as the reverse complement.
ATGCATTGTTAGCAGCGCAATTTCGTTGATAGACGTGAGTCTTGACAATCGAATCACCATGCCATTGCACCGCTAATGGTCGGATAGATATTCTCCGGTGAAGGACATCATCCGTTGTCCCCGTCTGGAAATGAGACCCACGCGAGCGTGATTGCGGCGGTCCCCCTCGGATATTGAGTATCTGTACACGGCTGCTGGAGATCCTCGTGGTAGACGACATTGCAGGTAGTGATTGTCACTGCTGCGATCAATTCACGTGCATCGTTAACAGACATGAAAGGTGCATTCCTTCCAAAAAGGTGCTCTAGGAATTCAGTGATTAAGGCATGGATTCTGCACCCTGGAAATCGAGGCATTAATGATATCTAAGACACTGAGCAATGTAGGGACAGGGAACTGTTTCAGATATTTCGATCAAGTCTCCGGAGTTTCCCGCTTGAACGAGTCCGTCTATCCTTCTACGCCGGTGCGGCTGGTAGAGGACAATGATCTCATAGGCGGCCACTTTTGTCTCACAGACCCTTCAGGGCGGGAACAGAACGATGAAAGTCGTCGGCTCAGGGCTTTCAAGCTCGGAGATCACTTCCGACCTCCATGAGTTGTATAATTTCAAGTTGTTGACCTGGACAGATCCGCGCGATAACATCCCGCGACCGTACACACAGGCAACCTTGCGTATCAGAAAGCTGCTCAGGTGTGTTTTGCTTCTTTTCGAACGGACTAGATTCCATGACCCTTTCCGTAGATTCTTCTCCCGTGTGACATTCTTCAGGTCGCTCGGAGTTCGTTTAGTCCAGCCCTCCTGTGACGCGATCCTGACCCTGTATCTTGGCGTACATCGAGCAGCATGGGGGGGGAGAGTACGTTTTACATCTTAATGACGATATCGTCCTCTTTCTTCTCACATTACCGTCCATTTACACAGGCCTGGCGGACCAGTTGCTTGTCATGCAGTTGAAAAAGTTATTCAAAGCATTACAGTATGTACTTGTCCGATCTACACATGTACTTACCCCCGTATATACGGTATGTATAACAGGGTTGTACGCCCAGGCCAGTGGAAGATAGCCTATGTATGAACTGACCCGCCATGAAATTCAAACCTCGGAACAATTAGTGTGCACTGGCATGTGATCGTGTCTCATTAGGTTGACGGCTGGTATTCACGTGTCTTATCGTGCAGGCCTGGAGACGGCTGGATCAAGGATTTCCTGGCGAGTCGACTGGCGCTCGGTGATGAAAGATCTGCAGCTGAACATTCTGGGTGTTACGACCAAGTACATTTTCCCGGGCCTCGTTGCGCCGTGTGTGCGCGTGTATGTAATCTCAGTGCTGGTAGGTGCCAGCAGTTAATGGTGAGGCTCTGCGCCAGCCCGCAAACGGCTTGGCGGTTTCGAGCGGCCATGCTTGTCTCACTAACATTCCACTCAACCTGGTGCCTGGCCAACGAGGCAGTTTTTGTTGGACGACTGATGTGTTAAAATTAAAAAGAATCTTTCAGCTGTGGCCATGCACGATGAAACTTGGGCAATGCTGCGAATAAGAAATAAAATAAAAAATAAAAAAAGGAATCTAGCGGAGGTTTGCGAACCTGAATGTACATTCTCGAAATTGGAACCCTTGCTGCTTGTGGTGCACGGCCTTGTACGCAATCAGATCCCCTTGGAAGGTTTGCATGATGCTGACGTATTAGCAGCGAGGGTCCATGAATGGATGCCAGCAATGCATTACGGCGCTCAAGGCGGCCCAGGCATGGATGCCGCATCGGTATCTCCGCCCTAAACCTACGGTTGTGTCAGAAAGCGGTACAAATGTCTTTGAACCAGCTTATTGGAACAAATGGTCACTCATTATTACCTGGTTAAGGTATTGCGATCTACTCCCGGTGCTTCTTGATGCGCCGCTGCACAATAAGCTCAGGTCGCTTCCCTTCTTGTGGCTTGGCATCTGTTGATGGCACTGAATTGTATATTGAGGTGGCGTACATAGAAAGATCGGCCTGCAGACGTGTACTGAATGGGGCTTCTTCGACGGTGACGTTCTTTCGACAGTGGCGTTGTGGACTGATCAACACTGCTCTGACCATGTCG